>WOXC01007638.1:0-198721 GCA_011680675.1 Gymnobelideus leadbeateri | reverse complement strand
GCAAGAGGAGATGGAGAGAGACAGGGTAGGGCAAACTATCTCATGTAGAAGAGGCAAGGGGAAGTAGTTGCAGGGGAGGGGAAGAACAGGAAGGCAAAAAGGCAAAAGCATATTCTCATTGAAGTTGGCTCAAGGAGAGAATCACATACATACTAAATGAAATATCTTACCCTCACTCACTCTCCTGAGTAGGGGAAAGGGGGATGAGAGGGGGGATGATGGAGGGGAAGGCATTCTGGGGAGAGGGGAAGTTAGAAGTACCCACTATCAAAGAGGGACAGGATCAAAGTAGGGAATGGACCAGGTGGGAGGTGAGACAGGTGGGAGGGAAATATAAGCAGTCTTTTACAATGTATCTACTATGGTAATGTTTTGCATAGCTATATATGTACAACACCTACTGAATTGCTTATCTTCTCAGAGGGAGTGGGTGACAAAGGAGAAAGGGAATGGATCTGAAAATCGAAGTTTTAAAATTAAATGTTTCATAAGATGTGCAGGCATTGGGGCTCAGAGATTCACCTTGCCCTAATGGCAAAGTCGAAGGGGGTATGGGAGAAGATATGGGAGAGAGCAGACTGGATGAGGGGATATCTAGTGGGACTGCTATTCTGGGGTGGTGGGTAGGGAAAAAATGGGGGAAAATGTAACTCATAATGTGATGGAAATGAATGATGTAAACCAGAAGTTAATAAAGCATTTGTTTAATTAAAAAAAAAAAGAAAAACAAATTTTTTTCTTTAAATTCTGGAAGCAATTGGTATTAAGTGACCTGCCTAGGGTCACATAGCTAGTAAGTGTCAGAGGCTGGATTTGAACTCATGTCCTCCTGATTCCAGGGCCAGTGCTCTATGCATTCCTAATTTTACATTTAGATCTCACCACACCATCTCTAACTCAGTTGTTCCCTGTCTCTATTGTTTTCTTGTTTTATGTATGTGTGTTCTTATACACTCACTAAACTCTTAACTCCCAGACAGCAGGGAGTGCCCAAAATGCATAGGACTGGAGGAGCCTCAGAACAGTTAGGAGTCCAGTTTGGCTGGAATCATAGAATGTCAAAAGGAGAAAAAAATATTTATTAATAAAGCTGCAGTTATTTAAAGAAAACAATAGATTTTCAATACATTCCAATTGACACCACTTCTTCTAAAGTAACAAATAATATTATTGGTGCAGGAATTGACTGAACTGTGTAATGGCTGTGTTTAACAACCAGCTGACAAAATCACTAAAAATTTAACCATCAGACCTTGAAAGTGACTAGGAGTCAGGTCCTACACACCAAAGGCTATAGTCCATAAGAAGGAAAGCACCCTCTCCACTTCCTATTAAGAAAAGATTCTAGATATATGTTTCTATGAGTAGCTCCATTTATTCCTAGAGGAAAGTGGTCCAAGAAAGAATGGAATTGTAACTTGGTTCGCAACCTCTCTGGAATGTTAACACAAACTGTATTTTTACATATTGCTTTTTTTCTTTAAGGTTCCAATAAATGTTACCTAAAATGGTCTTAGAAAAGAGTCACGTCAGAGGTCATGAGAGACTACCATTTTGGGTATCTATTTCTCAAAACTAGAACTGCTAAGGTTAAATTGATCAGTGTTAAATTGATCCGGAAGAGTTCACCCTAAAATGCAAAATATAATATTAGTATCAATATTTTTTTCTTTGAAATTGTGAATCTGAGATCATGGTTTTTTAAAGTTGACATGATAGCCAACAAAGTCCACTCACCCACCTTTATGTCACAGCATTTCAATATAGAACTCCATGTTATTTTCATTAGTCCTGTTTCCATAACAATATATAGTTTCAAGTTGGATAGTAATGTCTTCCACATCTCTTCACACCATGTCACCCAGTCTAAGGGGCTATGAATTTTAAGAGGTAATCACAAAAACTCAATGAAGAATTTTAAATTCCATTTTTTGCTTAGTTACACTCTAAGTAAGTCAATGAAACAAACTATTAAAACCACTGGAGAATATCTCGTGCTCTTCATCAAAGCCTTCATAACTGAGTTAAAGACATTTTAGCATCAGTTTTGCTAAAGAAAAAATTTGGAGAAATTTTAACTGAGTTGATCATAGTGACAGAGTGTATTTACTTTCTGCAAAAGCAGAAAGCATCATTATGAAACTCTCAAGTATGAATCCTTTGACCATTACAATACACAAAACAAAATACAAAATGGCCTTCATTCCAGAGTAGTCCCTTTCCATTTCTATAGTTACTTTGAGACAGCGGCAGAAAGTGGGACAGATGGTGCTTAAGAATAATCGGTTTTATAATCACTATGAAAAAAGTGCTCTGAATCACTATTAATTATGGAAATGAAAATTAAAACAACTCTGAGGTACCCCCCCCCAGGCATATAAGATTGACTAATATGACACAAAAGAACAATGACAAATGTTGAAGGAAATGTGGGAAAATTGAAACACTAATGCACTGTTGGAGTTGTGAACTCATCCAACCATTATAGCAATCTGGAACTATGCCCAAAGGACCCAGCAATACTACTACTAGGTCTATATCCCAAAGAGATAAAAAACAAAAAGGAAAAGAACCTAAATGTACAAAAATATTTATAGCAGTTCTTTTAGTGATGGTAAAGAAGGGAAAATGAGGGGATGCCCATCAATTGGACCAGGGCTGAACAAATTGTGGTATGTGATTATGATGGAATACTATAGTAGTATAAGAAACGATGAGTAGAATGTTCTCAGAAAAACATGGACTTAGATGGATTGATGCCAAGTTAAATGAGCAGAACCAAGAGAACAATGTACACACTGACAGCAATATTATGATGACCAACTGTGAATGACTTAGTTACTCTGATCAAGAGTATTACAAAGGGCTTATGATGATACTGCTATTCATTTCCAAAGAAAGGACTAATGGAGTCTGAATGCAGATCAAAGCATACTTTTTTTTACTTTATTTTTATTGGGGGGTTTTGGTCTGTGTTTTCTTTTACTTCATGACTAACTTGGAAATATGTTTTTAAAACATTTATAAACATTAAATGTGGAATACTTATTATATAACCAAGAAGATGTACTACTAAAGGGATTAAATCTTAACTAATTTGACATTATCACCATAAATGAAACCAGAATATGGAAGTTGTAGGCAAATGAAAGGATGGCTCACAGGTTTTCTTTTGAGAGACAAGTAAAGAAGATGGCAGAGATGGTCTTAACCTGTTTCAATAGGTAAAGAGAAACATTATTTCATAGGTCAACCTGTATGGCAGTGCTAGTGATAAATATCTGTAAAAATATCATGAAAATAATATTAGTTTATGCACCAAAATCTGTGGCAATGGATAAAGAGTTAGAAAAATTCTACCAAGAATTTAATGAGACCCTCAAAAATTAAATCAATAAGTATCTTGATATCTATTGACATGGAATATAAAGCTACATATTATGATTAGGAATAAGGAACAAGGAACGGTAATACTTGACTAGTTAATTTTCTTTTTTTTCACTTATAAGTATTTATTAAATGCTTAGTATGGATCAGGCACTGCTACATATTAAGAATATAGGGAAAGGCCCCCCCAAAAAAATAGTGCTTGACCTTAAGGTGCATATATTCTAATGGATGAAGCCTACCTTCCTCTACTTTCCTATCATTTAGTCCTAGTCCAGTCTAATAAATGAGAGATTTTTTCTTTTTTCTTATGTCTCATCCCCTTCCCCACCCCCCCCACAGAATTTATTTATTTATTTTTAGTTTTCAACATTCATTTCCACAAGATTTTGAGTTCCAAATTTTCTCCCCATTTCCCCCTATACCCTACCCCAAGATGGCAAGCATACTGATTACCCTTCTCCCAGTCTGCCCCCTCTTCTATCCCCCCACACTTTCTATTACCCCCTTACCTTTTACTTTCTTATAGGGCAAGATGGATTTCTATACCTCATTTGTATGTCTCATTTCCCAGTTGCATATAAAACAATTTTTTAACATTTGTTTTTAATACTTTGAGTTCCAGATTCTCTCCCTTCATCCCTCCTCACCACCAACCCAACACCCCCCCCCCCCCACATAGAGGAGACAAGCAATTCAATATAGGCTATATATGTGTAGTTATGCAAAACATTTCCAAAGTACTCATAGTGTGAAAGCCTAACTATATTTCCCTCTATCCTATCCTGTCCCACCCATTTATTCTATTTTCTACTTTGACCCTGTCCGTTTTCAAAAGTGTTTGCTTCTGACTATTCCCTCTCCCAATCTGTTCTCCCTTCTATTATTCCCCTTCAACTCCTTCCCCCTATTTTCCTGTAGGGTAAGATACCCAACTGAGTGTGTATGCTATTCCCTCCTTGAGCCAAATCCAATGAGACTAAGGTTAACTCATTCCCTTTTACCTCCTTGCTCTTTGTAACTGCTTTCTCTTGCCTCTTTTATGTGAGATAATTTACCCTATTCTATCTCTCCCTTTATCCTTCTCCCAATATATTCCTCTTTTACCCTTTAATATTTATTTTTGCTTTTTTTTTGGAGGGGGAAGACAGGGCAATTGGGGTTAAGTGACTTGCCCAAGGTCACACAGCTATTAAGTGTTAAGAGTCTGAGGCTGGATTTGAACTCAGGTCCTCCTGACTCCAGGTCCAGTGCTCTATTCACAGCACCACCTAGCTGCCCTTAATTTTACTTTTTAGATATTTTCCCTTCATATTCAACTCAGCTTATGCCCTCTGTCTATATATACATATACACATACACACATACACACACATATATACATATAGACATACACAAATATACATATGTACACATAACGCACACATATATATGTTCCCTTCAAATATCCTAATACTGAGAAAAGTCTCATGAGTTACAAATATCATCTTTCCATGTAGGAATGTAAACAGTTCAACTCTAATAAGTTCCTTATGATTTCTCATGCTTCTCTTGATTCTTGTATTTGAAAGTCAAATTTTCTGTTCAGCTCTGGTCTTTGTCAAGAATGCTTGAAACTACAGGGTGACTAGGTGATGCAGTGAATAGAGTGCCAGCTTTGAAGTCAGGAGGACCTGAGTTCAAATCTGGCCTCAGACACTTGACATACTTACTAGCTGTGTGACTTTGGGCAAGTCACTTAACCCCTATTGCCCTACCCCCCAAAAAAAGAATGCCTGAAAGTCCTCTATTTCACTGAATGTCCATATTTTCCCCTGAAGTATTATACTCAGTTTTGCTGGGTAGGTGATTTTTGGTTTTAATCCTAGCTCCTTTAATCTCCAGAATACCATATTCTAAATTCTGCAATCCCTTAAGGTAGAAGCTGCTAGGTCTTGTGTCATCCTGATTGTATTTCTACAATACTTAAATTGTTTCTTCTTAACTGCTTGTAATATTTTCTCCTTGACCTGGGAACTCTGGAATTTGGCTATAATGTTCCTAGGAGTCTTCTTTTGGGGATCTTTTTCAAGAGGTGATCGGTAGATTCTTTCAATTTCTATTTTACACTTTGGTTCTAGAATATCAGGGCAGTTTTCCTTGATAATTTATTGAAAGATGATGTCTAGGCTCTTTTTTTGATCATAGCATTCAAGCAGTCCAATAATTTTAAAATTATCTCTCCTGGATATATTTACAACCAGGTCAGCTGTTTTTCTGATGAGATATTTCACACAGTCTTCTATTTTTTTTTATTCTTTTGGATCTGTTTTATAATATTTTGATTTTTCATAAAGTCATTAGCTTCCATTTGCTCCATTTTAATTTTGAAGGAAGATTTTCTTCAGTGAGCTTCTGGATCTCCTTTTCCATTTGGCCAATTCTGCTTTTTAAGGCATTCTCCTCACTGACTTTTTGGACATCTTTTGCCATCTGACAAATGGCAAACACCTATGTTTTAAGGTGTTATTTTCTTCAGTATTTCTTGGGGTCTCCTTTAGTAAGCTATTGACTCATTTTTCATGATTTTCTTGCTTCACTCTCATTTCTTTTCCCAATTCTTCCTCTACTTCTCTTACTTGGTTTTCAAAATCATTTTTCAGCTTCTCCATGGCCTGTGACCAATTCATATTCTTCTTGGAGGCTTTTGATGAAGGGGTTTTGACTTTGATTTCTTCTTCTGATTGTATGATTTGTTCTTTGTCACCAAAGAAAGATTCTATAGTCTGATTTTTCCCCCTTTCTTTGCTCATTTTTCCAGCTAATTACTTGACTTTTGAGCTCTTTGTCAAAGTACTACTCTGCTTCCAGAGTAGAGAGTGCTCCATCCTAAATTTATGGAGTTTTGATCAGCTATTGTCAGAGCTACTTCTGGGCACCTATAAATTTTCAGTTCTTCTAAGGTGATACAATCAAAGGAGAGGTATCTGCTCCTCTCCTGGCCCATGGTCTCGTCTGAGAGTGACCACAAGCACTCTTTTTCTGCTTCAGAACTATGAGGACGACCCCCCTCCATAGCTACCACAAGCACTGCCACGCCAGTGCTCCTCCTCACCCCAGGACCACCACCCAAGACTGCTACCCAGATCCAAGCAGAGTAAAGCAAGAGAATCCTGCATCACCACCAGCAAAGAGATACCTCCAATTACCCTCTGATCAGCTGCTTGGTCCCCCCACCATCTGTGAACCTGGAGCTCTACAAGCAGCCCCTGCTGCTGCCACCTGCCAGTGCCCCAGGGCTGGGGCCAGACCATGTTCTTCTCTCACCCAGGTCCAACAAAGTTTCCCCACTGACCTTTTACTTTACTTTGTCTTTGGCATTTGTGGGTTGAGAAGTCTGGAAACCACTACAGCTGCCAGTGATTCAGTCCCCTGAGGCTTGCTCTGGCCAGGTTTGTGCCAGTGGGACTGTGCTCCACTCCCAGACTGGTCCCAGACTCTTCCTGTCAACTTGTTAGACTGTCTCCAGCTGGAGATGTGTTTCACTCTGTCATTTTGTGGGTTCTAGAGCTCTAAAATTTTAGAGTCATTTTTTACAGGAACTTGGAGGTGATTGGAGGACAACCTCAAGCAAGTTCCTGTTTTTATTCCGCCACTGTGGTTCTGCTCCCCCCCGCACTTGTTAATCTTCTTGACAATGAAGAGACATGGTCACCAAAGGCAACTCCAGTTTTGAATATAAATTTATTTATCACATCTTATGAAGAAAGAATCTTTAAAGATTACGCGTGTACTTCCCTCATGAAAAAAGGGAGAAGCAGTGTAGGTTAAAACCTGTTTAATGAAAGCTTGTCAAGAGACCTAACTAAGCAGACACTTGAGAATGGAACTAGAAATAAAACAACAAACAGATGAAAGCTAGGAACTATTGCTAAATGACATTTTTTGACATTATTTTCACCACCAAGGAAAGTGAACATACATATCTACAGAGGAGGCAGAAATGACCCTGAAGAAAGCAAGGAAAAGCAGCTGAACTAGAGCAAATATACACCCAGGAAGGCAATTAGTGCTGGAGTGTGTCTCCACACAAGTGTGACAGCACTAAAGAGATCAGTTACTCAGGGTATCTGAAGGAAGGCAATATATGAAAGATATGTAAAAAATCTCATCCTTTATTACTACCCCCAAAAGGCACAAAGAACATCAGTAATTAACCTGTAAACCCAGTCTCCATTTGGCAGCTAGATGGCACAGTGGTTAGAGTACTGGGCCTGGAGTCAGGAAGGTAGGAGCTTAAATCCAATCTCAGACACTTATTAGCTATGTGACCCTGGGCAAGTCTCTTAACCCCCATGAACTCCCTCCACCAAAAAAAAAAAAAGGAAGAAAAAAAATTCTTTGACTCTTCACTAACTTCAGTCTCTAGAATCTTTAGCTCCCTCTTCTCCAGGACCACAGGATTTACTGGAGATAATAAAGGGACATACAGGTTCCTATTCAAGAAAGAGTCCCAAATTATCAGCTCTCTGGCCACTTCAACTCTGATTTTCTCCACATTCAATCAGCCTTTTAAAAGCCAAGTACAAGACTACTGGGGGGAGGGGGACACAGAATTATTCTTAATATGGTGACAAAGGGCCAATGAGTACTCTGCACAAAGTGAATTCACTGCTTACCAAAGAAACACCATAAAAGCCAGAATAAAAGTTTCATTGTGTCATTGTCATTCATCTTGACAAGGCACAAACCAGTCTAGGAAATCTCCCAAAAGGCCTTACAGCCCTTTATATCAAATAACTTTGTAAAGGGCTATTTTTCCCAAAAATAAAAGTGTCTTTACCTTATAATGAACGAATGATACCTCTTAATCTTTCTAGCAGTAGTTTTATTTTTAAAGAAGGAGACTTTCTAACCCAAATGACTCTCTAATTAACAAAATTCCAGGAAGTATAGGGATGGTATTCTAAGATAGGACGCCAAAATTCTGGACAGTCTGCTCTCAGGATAAATGCTCTTAAATTATTGCCTCCTGGCACACCTTCTCTTCCTCCACTTTCGAAACCAGAAATTCTCCACAAAAAGTTCCATGTGTTTTCACAACAGCATAAAAGGCAGCAGACAGCTGAGGCAGTGAAAAGAAGGGGTCAGGAAGGTGTGACAGACGTCCTTTGTATGTCTGGGACCCTTTGGAAGCCTGGAGAATGAGGGGGTTTCCTGCATAATACTGAGTTACTGAATTTGAGATCCTTTATGATGGTAGGTTTTATTTTCCTTTTATTTTTGAAAAAACACACACAAAATATGTATAAATAGGGAAGTGTTTACCCTTTCCCTAGTAAATCTAAGTGGTTTCCTCCTGTTTAAGCTATTAATCTTGAAAATCTCATCCTGTCTTTGAAATCAATTTTAAACAAAAGGTCTGTGGTTTCAGATTTCTGTTTAAATATAAGGATGCAACTCCAATCTGGTGAGGAAAAAACAAGTTAGCAGCTGTGGGTAGGTTTCCAGGAGGTTCAATCAAGAAGGAAGATGGAATTAAACAGATTGTAAACCTTTCATTTCTAGTTGAAGGAAGTAGTTGGGGTAGTGGAAGGGAAGAAGCCAATGCTCTTGATACATTTGACTACTTATAAAAATCTGGGATACCTTAATTCTGATTCATAAATTCATTCACTGCTAAGATGCTTGTTGGAAATTATAATATTGCAATGTTTTAATATATGAATAAATGGTAAAAAATGAAGAAAGGGTGTGGTATACCAAACATAATCAGAGTCCATTTTTCCAATAATACTTCTATCATTTCAAAATTTTGTGAACATTAAAGGACATTTATCATTTTTGTTTAGGTTGTTACTTTGCCTCCTTTGATTTGTAACTTTGCATCCTCTGAATTTAGTTTTTCTAAAGACTTATATCTAATGAAAACCTCTATCTACAGATAAAATTTGGTCCAATATAAATAGTGCTTTAAGGTTTATGATATGCTTTACATGCATTACCTCATATTATCATTACAACAATCCTGTGAGACAGGTGCTATTATTATCCCCAGTTAAAGATGTGGAAAATGAGGCTCTGAAAGGCAAAGGCTGAGGATAGTTAGCAACTCAACTATCTGAGGCTGGATTCAAACGTATCTCTTCCTAATTCTAATTCTGGTGTTCTCAGTTCAAAACAATTAAAAACTGTAAATTATATCCTTTTATAATGAATATAATAAGAAAAACAATTCAAACTTCTAGTTAAGACTGCAATGTGAATGGTTTGGGGAAGACACAGATCACCTGAGAAATATATGTTGAATGAATGAATGAATATAAATGGATGAATGAATGAAAAAGCATTAATCAAGCCCTGATTACATCAAAGAACTGTACTAAACCCTGGGACTACAAATAGAAAATGATAACCATCTCTGTTCTCAAAGAAATCACATCCTAATAGGGAAAAAGAACACATATTGGAGATTTCAACAGCAAGTCAGATGAAAGGCCCCTGTAGGCCTTCAAGTACAAAGATAATGGTAATGTATCTTCTTTAATGTCAATTCCATCAGTTTAAAAAATCCATTTCTGATGCTAAACCATTAGAAAGCACAAAGGACAATGAGAACCAAAATCTTCTTTTCCTGGGTCTTCAGTAGCTGTGGCTGCTGAGGAGGCAGGGCTGTAGAAGCTGCACGGGTTGCCAGGTCCTGCCTCCTGGATGATGGTGGGGAGGTGGGAGGGAGGAAAGATTAGAGGCAGAGCCTGTGGCACACACTACCATTCCCCTGGGATTGTGGGGCTTCTCAGTTGTCTCCATTTGAGCCTGAAAAAAGTGGGTCTCAAGTCAAGGTGGTGGCAGTGGTTTGATTCACTCTGAGCACATGCCATATTTTACTTTTACTCAAGGTGTCTTACTGCTTTATCTAGGCTGGCTTGCCTGGGCCACTAGTGCTGGCTAGTAGTTGGTAAAGGTGAGGAGGAGAGACCTCTTCTCTCCAAGGACTACTCCCCTAGATGATGGCTTAAGAGTCCAGATTAAAGCAGTTCTGATGATCTTGTTGGCATTTCTATTCCTAGGATTCTTGGGTTTACCTGTCCAGCACTAGTGGCAGTTGGTGTTGGTGATGATAGGGATGATAGATCTCTCCCCCCCCCAAGCAATGCTCCTCTCAATAACGGCAACAAGGGTCAAACTAATGATAAAGAAGGGTGACAAATGAAATCCAAAACCAAAGAGAAACAAACACAGCTAAGGTCCTCCATCCCATAAAGCAGTGGTCTCCAACTTTTTATTTGCAGACCCAATTAGTAAAATATTATTGAGCAGGGGCAGCTAGGTGGTGCAATGAATAGAGCACCGGCCCTGGAGTCAGGAGAACCTGAGTTCAAATCTGGCCTCAGACACTTAACACAAAAACTAGCCATGTAACCTTGGGCAAGTCACTTAACCCCAATTGCCCTACCTTCCCCCTCCAAAAAGAAAAAAAAATTATATATATATATATATATATTACTGAGCATACACTTCCAACATGTATATATTTAATTATAAATTATACATACTATAATAACTATAAATAGTATAAGTTACACAAAAGACAGAAATATTTTTTTGCTTTTTTTTTGGAGGGTGGAATGCAGGGCAATTGGGGTTAAGTGACTTGCCCAAGGTCACACAGTTAGTAAGTATTAAGTGTCTGAGCCCGGATGTGAACTCAGGTCCTCCTGACTCTAGGGCCAATGATCTATTCATTGCGCCACCTAACTACCCCAAAAGACAGAAATTTTTAAAATAAGATCAATATGAAATAATATTTGATCTCGGAATCAAGAGGCATGGCTAGAGTTTATTGAGCAGGGAATGACATGTCCAAAAATACACATGAAATTCTTTGGTAGCCTTGTGAAAGATAGATTAGAGGAGGGAGAGATGAGGCAGGGGGACCACTGAAGAGGACATTGTAATAGTCTAGGTGAGAGATAAAAAGGGCTTAGACTAGAATGAAGGCTGCCAAAGTATAGTGGAGGTGTGAGATTCAAGATGTAGAGGCAGAAAACTGACCTGATACATGGAGTTACACAAAGGAGTCAAAAATGACGGTGGGGTTGTGAATATGGGTGACTAAAAGGAGGGTAGTGTCCTTAACATGAGCAGATAGATGGCAAAGAGGATAGAAAGCTGGTACTAGAGTCAGGAAGACTCACCTTCCTAAGTTCAAATCAGACCTAAGATGCTTACTAGCTGTGTGACCCTGGGCAAGATGCTTAACCTTATCTGCCTCAGTTTTCTGTAAAATGAGCTAGAGAAGAAAATGACACACCACTCCAATAACTTTGCCAAGAAAACCCTAAATGGGGTCACAAAGAGTCAGACGTGGCTGAAATAACTGAATAACAGTGCCCTTAACAGAAATGGGGAAGTTAGTAAGAGAAATGTGTTGGGGAGAAGAATAAGGTAGCATCTGTGATGCAGGTCCCAACATATCCATGCTTGTTCATCTTTTGGGATTCATTGTGCTTCACCCAAAATGAAAAGGAATGGAAGACATGACTCTGGTTTACCTTTTCACTGCTGTGCAATGCAAAGTCCATCCTTTAGTCCCCTGGAGCCCCAAAGAGATCTGGGAAGCAAGAGATACATCTGTGGAAAGAGTGCACAGGAACTGCCCCCCTTGGCACCGCTGTGGTAGATCCAGTCCCCAATCCCAATTAGGCTGCTCTGCAGGACCAACACCAAAAAAGGCAAGAAGCTGGAAACTTGAACAGCAGAGGAAGCAGAGTTGGGGGAGTATTAGGGGATACAGGTTAAGCGTAATTGCGCTGGAGACTAGACTATTGTTAATCTTGGGAAGAGTAGGCTGCGATTCATCTTCTCAACTACAGATTATTTTATTATACACACCCTTGTATCAGACCAATGTCACTCTGGAGACCACAGCCATGAAGGCCAACCCAAGAATATGCCTCCTGGTAGAGCCAGGGCAAGCAATTGAGGGACATCCTAGGAGAGCAATCTAAAGCCAGTAATCTAAAACCTTGCTAGATCTACTTCAGGACTAAAATCGAAGATCAGGCTTCCCAGTAAGTGAATGCACATCCCAGATGTGAAGCTAGAGAAATCTGGACCAATCCTATAAGAACCAAGTTATCCTGAGGCACACCTCTGAAAACTGATTGCTCTGAGAAACTAACAAGGCCAGCTCAACCCGCTGGGGAATCCTCAAAAGACTGAAGGAAGCTATAAACTGTGACCATGAGGGAGGCTTGGCACCATTGCTGTGTCCAGCTCCCAGCAGCTGGATAGGACTGAGATCTCAGGCCAAAGCTCTGGAAGAAAGCAGAGTTTGGAACCATTGTAGATGACAGGCAAACAACCTCCAGACTGTAGAATCTAACCAAGATCATCAATGCTGACAAATGATGACACCCTAATCCCTCTTTTCTTCAAGGGATCTTTCCCCACTGGGGAATTTAAAAGTTAACTCCTTTCCACACAAGTCTATGAACACTGATTCACTACTATGTGGCAGAACAAACTAAATGATACCTAAAGGTCCCTATCCAGGGCTTTGAGTTTATAACTAATGTATAAAAGTCATAGTGCTGCTACTCAGCTAATACCATTCAGTCTCATTACCTCAGGCTCATTATTGCCTTGTTGAGTATTTCTGTTTGATACGAGAGGAAATAAGTAAAAAAAAGTTATCCACAATGAAGCGTGCCTATTGTGAAGTAATCAATTATTTTTTTAATGTTAAAAGAAAAAGATAAAAACACCACCACCCAGAAAATATATAATTGTCTATTTTATTAACACAGTAAACGGCAAATTCCATTCACTTCCATATTTCCATAGTATGTTGGCACTAGAGAATATATACATGTAGTATATCATCTAAAATTCATCTATGAAGACATCATTTTCCATGTTTTAATAAAGTTCCCATATTCTATGCTTCTCCCTGCCTTACTACAATATTGATCAATTTTCAGGGCTTTTTGTTGACATTGTTATGCATCAATAAATAAGAGCTGGAAAAAGTATAAGGTGATATGTTAACACACTAAATATACCAGGAATTCTACCCTAATACCACTTACTGCAATAAAATACTGTGATATCTCTGTGCAAATGTAACTGTGGATTGGAATTTATATGCACATGATATTTTAATATCCTGTGCAAATGTGAAATTCACAAAAATAAATGCACCAACACTACCATCTGTTCCTTTATTATTCTCATTAATTTGTCTTGTTTGTATAACTATATTTCCACACCTTTGTCAAATAGTCTTAATTATAACGGCTTTACAACATTTTACTTATAACAGGGCACTAAAGTTGGGAGCATTGTTCAGCAGACGTCACAAAACACAGCATTTTCTATCATGTTCCCTTTATTCACACATTCAGTAAGCATTTATTAAATGCTGATTCTGTGCCAACTACCACAATAGGTACCAGTATTCTTAATAAGATTATTTAAATTATTCCATTATCTAATCAAAGTCACCAATGTCCTCTTAAATATCAAATTTGAAGGCCCTTTATTCTCATTCTTTATAATCCCTCTATAGAATTTTAATCAATCAACAAGGATCTATTAAGTATTTACTACGTGCTGGTGGTCACTATCCTGGGAGATGGGAAGACAAAGACAAAGAATGGCTCTACTCTCAAAAACTTTACATTCTATTTTCATAGATAACGTGTACATATATAAATTTATACAGAACAAATACAAAATAAATACCAGGGAGTTATGTAAGAAGGGCACTAACAACTGCAGGAATTAGAAATGTGGGTTACAAACATGTGGGTTACACTTGAGCCATAGCCTGAAAGAAGAGAAAGATTCTATATGGCAGAGATGAGGAGGGGAGCATATGCTAGGGTATGGGCACAGAGACACAGAAACAGAGAGTGCTGTGTGTGAAGAACAGAGGATAATTGGGCTAAATTGTAGAAGGCACAAAGAGTAATAATGTCAAATGAGACTGGAGAGAAAGGCTGAGGCCAGTTCTGAAAGGCTTTGAAAACTAAATAAAGAAGTCTGTGCTTACTGAGTAGGGGAGTCACGTGATCAGATCTACATTTAAGGAAAACAATTTTGTCAGTTTTGTGAAAAATGGATTAGAGAGTAGACCTAAGTAAGGGAGACCAATTACAGTGATCTCTTCCACATCTCAGGGATTAGGGTCATGGCACTCCTGAGATCTGGAGAGTCCACATAAAATTGTTGGCCCCCTCTTCAAAGTACCCAAGAAGAAATGTGAACTTTTTTCTTTTTCTTCTATGGGATGTTTATAGAACCTTATTGTAAAACTTGGGTTGAAATTATATAATATCACACATGCATTTTATACATTTCTGAGTTTCTAAACTTTTTCCATATTGTCTGCCGACCTTTGTATGTCATCTGTGGCTTCTGCAAAATTCCCCCAAAATTCTTATGCCAAGCTGTGATATATTGAAACAATAACTGAAGAAATCACGATGTGGAAGGGATATAGTAGTAATAAACTGCTGAAATAATCTAGGCAAGGGGTGACAAGGGCCTGAACTAAGCTATGTGAGCACCTAGAAGAGACTGGAAATGAGAGATGCTGTGGAGGTAGAAATGGCAAAATTTGGCAACTGAGTGGATACAAAGGGTGGGAAGTCATCTATAATACTGAGATCACAACCTGAGTGACTGGAAGAAAGGTGGTAGCTTTGACAAAAATAATGAAGCTTGAAAAAATAATAAAAATAATAAATAAGGTTGGGTTTGGAGAAAAGATGATTTCAGTTTTGGACATGAGTTTGAGTCTCTAAGACATCTAGTTTGAAATATTTAATAGACAACTTGTGGTGAAAAACTAAAGTTCAGAAATTAAGGCTTGATGTATTGCTCTATGATAAATCTGCATAAAGATGATAATTAAATGCAAAGGAGCTGATAAGGTCGCCACAAAAGAGTACAGAAAAAGGAAAGGAACCAGTAAAGAGTCTTGAGGAACACACAGTGTTATAAAGGGAATGACACAGATCATGAGCCAGAAAAGTACACTGAGAAAGAATGGTCAGAAAAGTGGTAGGAAAACCAAGAGAATGTCAGGAAAATCTAGAAACACAACTACCCAGGAGGAAAGGGTGGTTAAAAATGCCGAATTCAGGAGAGGTCAGGAAGAATAAGGGCTGACAAAAGACCCACCGACTATATTTGGCAATTAAAAGGTCACTGAGGCTTCCAGTCAAGATGGCAGGCTGAACACAAGGCAGGCTAAAACATATCTACTTTAGGGGTAGAGTCAGGATGGTAGAATGAAACCTACATTTTTACCAAGCTCTCTCAACTTTTCTTTCCCCAATGCATGAAACTGTGAACTTGTATTATATACAGTTTGCTTTTTTAAAGCATGTTTTAAAGTAAGAGGATGGCAACAAAATTGCTGTTTGTGGCCCTCTCTGAACTTTTTGCTTTGGTTTGACTGTTTTTTCCTTCTTTCTTAATTAATTTATTTTTAGTTTTCAATATTCACTTTCACAAGATTGAGTTTCAAATTTTCTCCCCACCTCTCCCCTTCCCCTAACCTAAGACTGCAGGCATTCCAATTACCCCTTCCCCCAATATGTAAGAATTATTGTACTGAAAATCATGATTAAAAAAAGAGCCTAGAAACCATATTTCAAGAAATTAAAAAGAAAATTACATATCTACATCAGTAAAATCCTGAAGTTCTCATCAGACTGGATAATGATCAAAAAAATTAATTAGAAATTATAGTGTCATCTTCCACTCCAGAACTGCACAAAAAAGTTGGCCAAAGGCCATGGACAAAAGAAAAAAGAGGCTCCTCCATTAAGACAAAAGCCTGCTCAACCAGAGATGGGACACATACATCTTGCAAGGCTCTGTGTCCAGAATCATTCAGAATGTTCCAGAGCAGGGACTCTGGAAGCCCCAGAGAACAGCAGTCAGCAGGAAGGATTATTTAATTAATGGTGCTGGATCACTCAAGTATTCTAACTCTAGTGTCTCTGAGGTCCAAAGTTTTCTGTACAGAGACACTAGAGAAGGACCTTAAGATCCAGCACTCTGAACCTCAAAGATCCAAGGCATGATGGGGTTTTGTTAAACCCTGGGAGGCAGAGATTAGCACAAGGCTCCTGGGGATCCAGGTCAAGACCAGACAGGGGTTGAGCCTGGTCCTAGCACAAAACCCCAACTCAGGAAGTAAAACTGGAGAGATAAGTAAATCAAGGAAGACTAGGAACAATATTTTAAAATATTGCAAATCTAACTCCATGACAACTTCAAGCAAAGATTCAAAGGAAAAAAATGGACTGTCCACAAGGATTACAAGAATATATAGGAAAAAAATGAAAAAGATTTTTAGAAATGAAATCTTTCAAGGAAAGAATCACATGTAGGAATAGCTTAGAAGAGAAAGGGATAAATCTTACCTAAGAAATGGACTCCCTGGAAACTAGAAAGGAACAAAGAGAAATCAGTGACTCCATGAGACAGCAAGAAATATAGAAAGCAGAATCAAATAACTGAAAACAATAGATGAAAATGTAAGATGTATGATTTTTTTAATTGATCTAGAAAACAAGTTTAAAATAGATGAGTTAAAAATCATTGGACTTTCTAACAACCACAATTTTCAAAAAAATCTAGATACTATATTTCAAGAAATCATATATGAAAACTTTCCAGGTCTATTACAACCAGATAGTAAAGGTAGAAAGAATCCATTGATCACTTCTTGAAAGGAACCCCAAAAGGAAAAGACACAATCAAAATCCAGAGCTATTATGTACAAAAAACAAACAATAAAAACCACCAGTGAGTATCCAGAAAGAGTTTAAGTCAATATTATGCAAAAACCTGCCAGCTTCTACTGAAATGAGAGGAACTCTTGGAATATAATATTTCAAAAGGAAAAAAAAAGTTTTTTTAGAGCTGATGCCTGTGAGAGCACTGGAGAATGATCTAGCACAAATTCACTCTGTGTCAGATGATTCTGGCCTGCTTGTCCAATACAAGTGTTACAGGTACTCCTTAAGAGTCTACCCATTGGGGGCGGAGCCAAGATGGCAGAGTAAAAGCACAAACTTGGCATGGGCTCTGGCTTCAACCATCTCCAATACCTGTAAAAAAAATGACTCTAAACAAATTTTAAAGCTACAGAACCCACAAAGAGACAGAGAGAAACAAATCTCCCCCTGAAGGCAGCCTGGCAGGCTGACAAGAAAGGTCTATTGCAGTGCACTGGGAGCCAAGCACAGTCTCCTGTGAGCCACAGTTCTGGCCCCAGGGTGGCCTTGACCAGTGCCCAGACTGGCCAGAACAGACCTCAGGAGAGTGAATCACCAGCAGCTGTGGCAGTTTCTAGACTCCTCAACCCATAAACACAAAGAGAAAAAAAAAGGTCAGTCAGGAAATCTGTTGTAAGGGTGAAGGAACAGCATGATATGGCACCTGGCCCCAGAGTGAGAAGTGGCGGGAGGCACGGTAGTGCAGAGCTCCTGGCCTGCAGATCATAGGCGGACCAAGCAACTATTCAGAGGGCAATCACTATTGCTCTGACCTGCCTGGATCTGGATCACAGTCTTGGGTGGTAGTCTTAGGGTATGTGGCCAGTGAGCCAGAGCTTGTAGGGGCGGTACAGAGGGCACCCAACTAATAGCTCTGGAAGCTGCAAAAACCCCAGCAATCTGGGAAAAAGCCCTTTCCATTCTGGAAGCAGAGCTCTACCGTGGCAAAAAACTCAAAAGTCAAGTAATTGGCTGGTAACATGAGCAAGTAGAGGAAACACAAACAGACCATAGAATCCTTTTTTGGAGACAAAAAGGATCAAGGCCTGAAGCAGGAGGAAGACAGCAAAGTCAGAACCCCTGCATCAAAAGCCTCCAAGAAAAATACAAACTGGTTACAGGCCATGGAGGAGGTTAAGAAGGATTCTGAAAATCAAATAAGAGAAATGGAGGAAAAATTGGGAAGAGAAATTAGAATGATGCAAGAAAATCATGAAAAGTGAGTCAACAGCCTGCTAAAGGAGACCCCAAAATGAAGAAAATAACACCTTAAAAAAAACACTAACTCAAATGGCAAAGGAGGCCCAAAAGGCCAATGAGGAGAAGAATGCTTTTAAAAGCTGAATTTGCCAGATGGAAAAGGAATTTCAAAAAGTCACTGAACAAAATAATTCCTTCAAAATTAGACTGGAGCAATTGGAAGCTAATGACTTTATAAGAAATCAAGATACTATGAAACAAATACAAACAAATGAAAAAATAGAAGGCAATGTGAAATATCTCATTGGAAAAACCACTGACCTGGAAAACAGATCCAGGAGAGATAATTTTAAAATTATTGGACTACATGAAAGCCATGATCCAAAAAAAAGGGCCTACGCTAGGTGGCACAGTGAATAGAGCTCTGGCCCTAGAGTCAGGAGGACCTGAGTTCAAATCTGACCTCAGACACTTAACACTTACTAGCATGTGACCTTGGGCAAGTCACTTAACCCAGATTGCCCTGCTCTCTCCCCTCCAAAAAGCAAAAAAAAAAAAAAAAATGGGAGGTGGGGCTAGACACCATCTTTCATGAAAGTATCAAGCAAAATTGCCCTGATATTCTAGAACCAGAGGGCAAAATAGGAATTGAAAGAATTCACCTGATCACCTCTTGAAAAAGATCCCCAAAAGAAAACCCCTAGGAATATTATTTGAGTATTGTGGAAACACAATCAGGATAACACCAGACCTAGCAGCTTCTACATTAAGGGATCAAAGGGCTTAGAATATGATATTCCAGAGGTCAAAGGAGCTAGGACTAAAACCAAGAATCACTTACCCAGCAAAACTGAGTATAATGCTACGGGGGAAAATATGGTCATTCAATGATATAAAAGACTTTCAAACATTCTTGACGAACAAAAACAGAGCTGAACAGAAAATTTGACTTTCAAATACAAGAAACAAGAGAAGCATGAGAAGGTAAACAGGAAAAAGAAATCATAAGGAACTTAAAGTTTAACTATTTACATTCCTACATCGAAAAATGATAATTGTAACCCATAAGACTTTTCTCAGTATGAAGACAGTTGAAGGGAATACACACACACACACACACACACACACACACACACATATATACACTATATATGTATGTATGTATGTATATAAGAGGATGTATGTATATACAAATATATATATATGTGAGTGTGGGCATTTGTATGTTCATGTATACATAGAGGGCACAGATGAGTTGAATATGAAGGAATGATATCTAAAAACTAAAATTAAGAGGTGAGAGAGGAATTCTCATCTGCCAGTTCTACTGGGTGAAGTCTTCACATGCTTGGGGTAGAATGAATGATAGGAGTGGAAGTAGAACCAATGACTACAGACAGCATTTTCGAGAAATTTGGCTAAGAAAGGAAGGGAAATTCAAAATCCATTGAGGGTTTGTTTGTTTTTTAAAGATGAGGGACATCTGGATGTGTTTATCAATAATAGGAAAAGAACCAGTAGATAGGGAAAGGTTGAAGATTAGAAAGCATGGATGACAGTGGAGGTAATCTTCTAAAGAATAAAAATAGGGGACAGAATCAAGAGCATATGTGGAGGGGATGATCTTGTTGAAGAGAGACTTCTTAATAGCTTACATTTGTTTTCATCATGATATTTTGCAGAATTAAAAAAACAAAGCTAATGTATGATTTTTTTTTCAGTCAAGGCTTCCATCTTCACGCCCCTCACTTCCCCCCATACACACATTCCCTATGCTTTCAACCCTAAAGTAACCTGTTGTAGATTGTCTATTTTACAGCTTACCTGATCTTGGCATGTATAAATATCTCTTCAAAGTGACGACAACTCCATCCTTAGTCTCAAATAGTTGAATAGAATAAAATGCTGCTCATTTCAGAGTTTTCATTTTAATAAACTCTTTGATCACTATGGTTTTCATCTATAAAAGCTTCAAAATGTCAAATTAAAATCCAATTTTATGTATCCATGTCAAAGAAAGGAAAGTTTGAAAATAATAATTTATTCATTCAGATGGGTTGGAACTTGACCTTCCTCCCTTCATATCAGGAAAATTCATCCAATGCAAGGGGTTATGATTCAAACTCATTTTGGTGGCATTTCAAATAACAGAGAGGCAGATTGATACAATGAAAATGCATGGACTATGTAGAAAAAGAGCTTGAATTCAAATCCCGCTCCAACACCTACTACTTTTGTGACTTTAGCCAAGTCACTTAACATCTCTCAGATTCTGTCTGCTCATCTGTAAAGGGGAAGTGGAATGAGAAGTAGACTAGATGGCCTCTGAGTTTCCCTTTAGCTCTAAAAATACTTATAAACTGTTGGCAAAGAGAAAACTATATATGAACATAAAGAGGAGCTAACTACAAATTCTAAGATTTAAAATTTTGTTTTGCTAGACTGTACAGCTTTATATCAAGGGCTTTGTTCATTTAGGGGTGGAGGACAGTGGTAATAACAGATTAACTTTAAAGAACTTGGTAACTGAAAAACAGAAATATTAAATTTAAAAAAGGAAAGTGCCTAAATCATCTATTCCAGAAAATCTACAGTGAGTAAAATTTCTATTAGTTGGTGTTATTCAACTTTCATAACAATTCCCATTCTAAATACCTAAGAGCAAGTGAGAGAGTTAAGTGATTAGGATCAATTATATGCCTTGGAATTGCTAGGTTATTAATATAATCTGTGGAAATCATTCAATCTTTTTGAACTCCTATATCATTATTTATTAAAATAAAAATGTTGATAACTTGCTGCTTGAGAGGAAAGAGAGAAAATTGTAATATTTATAAGTTTTTGGAAAATTAATCATGTAACATTAGCAAAGGCAGTTTGTTGACTGCAGAATGGTTTTTAAACTATGAGGATAATTTTAATATCTAAAAAAGTTTTCCCCCAATTGACAAATGGTTAGGTGATCTGAACAGTTTTCAGAGAAAGAAATCCAAGCTATCAATAGTCACTGAAAAAATGCTCTAAATCACTAATAATGAGAAAAATGCAAATTAAAACAACTCTGATGCACTACCTCACACCCATCAGGTCAGCTAAGATAACAAAAGAGGAAAATTACAAATACTGGAGGAAATATGGGAAAATAGGTTCAGTAATGCATTGACAACAAAGCTATGAACTAGTCCAACCACTAAGCAATATGACCACTAGGTCTATAGTAATAAGAGATAAAAAAAAAAAGGACTCATATGTACAAAAATTTATAGCAGTTCTTTTTGTAGTGAAACTTGGAAACTGAGGGGATAACCATCAACTGGGGAATAGCTGAATAGGTTATGGTATATGAGATGAAATACAACTGCACTGTAAGAAAGGATGGAGAGGATTTCAGAAAAATCTAGGAAGACTTATATGAACTGATTCAAAGTGAAGTGAGCAGAACTCGGAGGGAAAAATTTAGACAGTAAAATCAATATTGTAAAGAAAATCAGAGGTGAAAGACTTAGTAACTGATCAACACAATGATCTGCCACTATTTCAAAGAATTTGTGATGAAAATGTTTTCTACCTCCAAATGGAATGTTTTTGAATTCAGAACAAGGAATGGAGCTATATATCAAGGGCTTTGTTCATTTAGTGGTGGAGGACAGTGGTAATAACAGATTAACTTTAAAGAACTTGGTAACTGAAAAATAGAAATATTAAATTTAAAAAAGGAAAGTGCCTAAATCATCTATTCCAGAAAATCTACAGTGAGTAAAATTTCTATTAGTTGGTGTTATTCAACTTTCATAACAATTCTCATTCTAAATACCTAAGAGCAAGTGAGAGAGTTAATTTTTTTTCTTGTTTTTTTTTTCTTGTTTTCTGTTTTATTTTTTTTGGTGGTGGGAACATGGCTAATTTGGAAATTGGTTTTAAATGATTTCATATTTATAATGGGTTTTGTATTTCTAACCTTTTCAACTGGGGGAGGAGGGGCTGGGTAGAGGGAGAGAGTGTTTAATTGAAAATAAAACTGGATAATAAAGGAAAACTAACTAAATAAAAGTTTTTCATTTACCAGTATCAACTATTGTTTCTAACATACTAGTCTGTCAACAAACATTTATTAATGCCTTTATTGTGTCAAGCGCAGTGTTAAGCAGTGGGCAAGTGCCTTCCTTTTTCATTGATCAGTTCCTATCCACACTTCTGTCTCACCCTAGCTCACTCCAACCGTGAACAGAGAAAAAAGAACTGCAGCTGAAATACTGTCCTGAGCCTACCTTCTAATTTATACTGACAGCTGAAGAAAAAGGTGCTTGTGAAAGAGTACACATAACAGTAAGGTCTTAACAAAGCTCTTTGTTTTCTAAAAGTTTCTGAAATGCCACAATGACAAAGGTGAGACGAGATCTGGAGGAGGTTAAAATGAGTTTTAGAGTATTATGATACCAACGGGTTTGTTTACATTTCACTGGGTCTTTATATTTTAAAAGACAAAAAACCTTTCTGAGTTTTTGCTTCTCAAAAAAGCTTTAAGTCTGAAAAAATCAAGGCTGCTATTAGCAGAAAAGTATGGATCTATTATTGCCTCTTACCAAAGAGACTCATTCATCTTCAGATGCCTTCCTGTCTTACCAGTCTCATCTACTGCATTTAATTAATATGAGCAAGGCTTTTGTCTTCTCTGTGTTTTGCTACAGCACCTAGCATTTATGGTGCTGACTTGCATTTTTGAGGGTCAATAGAGAGCAGGCTGCTATAAAAAGAGACACAGTCTATGTTTAATGGATTTAAGATATAGCTAACGTCAAAACAGAAGTTAAATAAGAATTACTAATAGGAAGAGAAGCCAAATCTCTAGCATTCTAATTGCTTTTACATCTGTACTTCACACACACACACACACACACACACACACACACACACACACACACAATTATCCTGATGCTATCTGTATCACAGTAACAACAGCTTATATTCCTCCCAATTAGCCACAACTAGATCCCTACTGTCTCCACCAACACCCAGTTTCAGCTGTTTATTAGATCAAGTATTAATAAGAAATGAAGAGGTAAGCAATGGAAGAAGACTAAAAGGAGAAAGATGATTAGGATTAGAATTCTTGTTCTCAATCCCCAATTCAAATATCTATTCCATAACAATGCCATCTTAATTAGCACTTGCACCATCTAAGGACAGAACACCCTCACTTAACCCTTGATGCCTGTGTTAAAACAAGGTGAATGCAATTCTATCTTGAAACAAAATTCTAAGTTATATTAAGTGGCTTAATTCTTGCCCATTAACCTTAGTTGATAAATTTAGGTTTCACAGATTGAAAAGCACTATGGGGTAGTGGAAAGAAGGCTGAATTTGAAGTTGCGACTTGTGTCTGAATATTAGTTCTATCATTCACTATTAGTATGCCCTTGGACCAATCACTTAGGGGCCTTGATTCTTATTTTCTTTTCTATAAAATGAAGGAGTTGTAGTATATGACTTCTATAACCCCTCCTTATTCTAAATCTGTGTTCTATGATAACAGCCTTTCTATAACACAGAGACTCAACTAAATTATAAACCAAAAGTACTTAACTAATTTGCCTCTCAAAGGATAAAGGATAATAAATGAAAAAATAACCAAGGAATATTGGTTCAATCACTGGCTTCTTTCAAAAATATCACAGAAAAAAAGACATTAGTCTGTCACAAGATACTCCTAAATACAATTTTTGAGTATAACTTACTCAACAAATAAACCTAATTTAACTTTTATGGTAAACAAATTATTCTTTTACTGCTATGAATACATTAATTTACATCTGATGAGATCGCACTTTATTCCCTGAGCATAAATTGATCACCCCATCCATGACTTTCTTCTCTACTAAAACAGCTTGAAATTTCTGATACGGTATCACAAATTTAACACAGTAGTTCCAACACTGTCCTGCTTGTCAGTGTTCCCTTATAAATTTCTTTCTGCTCTCTTCTGTTTGGTTTTTGAGTGATTTGTTAACACTCTTTTTCCATTTTTAGAATCAATAACATGACTCCACTACCCCTTCAAATTTCCTCCTACCCCTTCCCCAAATTAAAGCCCTCCCTTTTAATATGTGTAATGAAGTAAATAACCCATACTCTGGCCATTTCCAAGAATGTGTCTCATTCTGCACCTGTAATTCCTAACTTCTCTACCAAGAGTTAGTTGGTCATCATAATTGGTTATTGCACAGATCACAGTTCACAAGTTTTTGAAAGTTGTTTCACTTTACAATGTTATACTCATCATATAGAATGTTCTCCTGATTATGCTCCCTTCACTCTGCAACATTTCACAAAATTCCTTCTAGGTTTCTGTGGACCTGCTCTCCCCTTCATTATTTTTTATATCTCAATAAGTCAATTACATTCATATACCATAATTTGTTAATCCATTCCTCAATTAATGGGCACCCACTTCATTTCTAGGACTTTTTTACAAACAAAAAGTATTGCTATATTGTTGAACATTGGTCCTTTCCCGCTTTCTATCATCTCTTTGGAGTTTGAATCTAGTCGGGGTATCATTGAATCAAAGGGTATGTATGCACAGTTCAGTATGGTTTGATCACTTCACAGCTCTACCAATGATGACTATTCTTCCATGGCTCCTCCAACAATGCTGATTTTCCTTTTTTGCCTTCTTTGCAAATCTACTGGGTATAAGCTAGAACTTCAGTTATTTTAATTTGTATTTATTACTGGTAATTAGGAACATTTTTTATTCATATAGTTTGCCTTTCATACCTTGCCTTTCTTCTTTTGAAAATTGCCTCCTCATATCTTTTGACAATTTATGTATTAGGTTATGGATCTTGTTGCTTGTATCAATTCTCTATATATCTTGAATATCAGACCTTTGTCAGAGAAATTTGCTGCAAATAATTGTTTTCCTAGTTCAGTTTTCCTTTTAATGTTGACTGCAATGATTTTGTTTGACAAAAACTTTTCAGTTTTATGTAATCATAATTGTTTATTTTAATCTCTTCTTCTTCTATCCAGAGTTATGAATATCATTGCCTTCCCTGCTCTTATAATTTATTTATAATATGACTTTTTATATCTAGATTCTGTAATAATTTGAAGTTTATTGTGGATGTTTTGAAATGCTGATTTAAACCTAATTCCTGCCAGACTTGCATTAAGTTTCCCACAGCTTTTATCAAATAATGAATCTTTTTCTGACTACTGAGTCATTGGACTTCTTAGACATTACACTATTAAACTTTTTTTTTTTTTTTTTGCTTTTTGGAGGGGGGAAGGTAGGGTAATTAGGGTTAAGTCACTTGCCCAGGCCACATGGCTAGGTTTTGTGTTAAGTGTCTGAGGCTAGATTTGAACTCAGGTCCTGTTATGGGAATGGGAATCTAAGATCTTCCCTACCCCTAGGCCCTTTGATAGGCTTAAGTGACTCTGAGAACATTCCTTGTTTTGAAAATATACTCTGCCCCTTAATAGGCTGAAAGTGTTCACATGGAGCCTATGGAGGGAGGCTTGTTTTTCAGGAATGCCCACACCTTGTTACTTTGTGATTGGGCAGTGGGTCAAGGGGGTTATGACATTATCTGATCCAGGAGAAGGCTATATGTATCCTGATGTGAGGTTTTGTTTTGGGGCTCACTTTGAGAAGAGTTATGTGATTTGACCAGAAGAGACTCTGGGCAACTGTTGAGCCCCCCAGCTTTGAAAACCCAGATGCTGGTCCTTCCCTCTTTGGTAACTGACTAGGTATGGATGTAATAGTCAGAAAGTTGGAAGCCTGTCTTCTGATCTGTTTGTCTGCTTGTAACTTCTGCTTATAATTTGTTTGTATTCTCTGAAGTTCGGGGTGCTGACCTTTTTCCCCTGAAGTAGGTAATTGACATATATTTGATTAAAGCAAGATTGTTAACCCATTTTTAGTTGCTTTCCTTTAGAAAATGAGATCTAAAAACCTGTGTTGGCAGCTACTCTGGGTATGCTGGGATGCTTGCTGCTATAGGTCCTCCTGACTCCAGGGCTGATTGTTCTATTTACTGCACCACCTAGCCACCCCTACACTACTAAACTTAATTGCTTATGGGTATTGTGTACCTAACCTGTTCCAGTGACCAATTTATCTAATTTTTAACCAGTAGCAGTTTAGGCAATTAGTGCTTTCTATTATATTTTTATATTTGGTATTACTAGGATTTCTTGCTTCCCACTTTTTCGCCATATTTTCAGTTGTGATTTTTGACATTTAGTTCCTCCAAAGGAATTTTGTTATTATATTTTCTAATTCAGTGAAGCAACCAATTGGTAGTTTGACTGGTGGATAAGTAAATTATTTATGCAATACTGTCATTTTATTATAATGATATAGCTAAATATGATAATATCTTTTTAATTATTTAAGTCTATCTTTCTTTCTGCCAAGTATTTTGTAATTGTATTCACATAATTCTTACTCATATTTTAGTAGATGGAAGAGCAAATAGTTTAGAGATTGTACAGTGATTTTGAATGGAGCTTCTTTGTCTCACTTTTCCTGTTAGAATTTGTTGGTAATATAAAGAAAAGGTGATTATATGAATTTGTTTTACATCCAGCTGCCCTACTCTAGTTACTGTTTAATTATTTTTTGATGAATCTCCAGGGTTTGCTAAGTAAACCATCATGTCATATACAAAAGTGGTGTGTTTTTTTCCTGGCCTATGCTTATTCTCTCACTTTCTTTTTATTTTATTAGCTGGATAGCATTTCTAGAACTATACTAAATAATTAAGGTGATAAATTAACATCCTTGTTTTAGCCCTGATCTTACTAGAAAAGCATCTTGCATATATCCAATACACATGATGCTAGCTCTTGATTTTGGATAGATACTATTTATCACAGTAAGGAAAGGTTCATGAATTTCTATGATTTTTAATGGTTTTAACATAAATGAGAATTGTATTTTTTCAAAATATTTTTCTAATCACATACTTTTTAAATTACTGCTATTAGTAATACGGTATATTATATTTCTAATTTTCCTAATATTCAACTAATCCTACATCCTTGGTATGAATCAAACTGGGTTATACCTTACAATAATCTTAACATATTGTTGCAGCCTCCTGGTAATACTCTATTCATATTTTATTATCAATACTCATTAAAGATATTGGTTTACCATTTTCTTCTTCAGCTTTAACTCTCCCTGTATTGGAGATCAGGATCATATTTGTCTTATGGAAGAATTTTGGTGGGATCCTTTACTTCCCCTATTTTTAGAAATAATTTATGTAACTTAGGACTTAATTGTTCTTTGAATGTCAATATGATTAATTCACTTTCAAATGATCTGGTTCAGGGTTTGGCGTTCTTGCAGGGGAGACAGAGATAGGGGAGTAGTTCTTCCTGGTTTTTTCAATTGCCTTTATGTGACTGGGTTACCTAAATTCTCTATTTCTTGTTCTGTTGATCTAGGTACATTATAGTTCTGTAAATATTAATCTATTTCATTTATCAATTTTATTGGCATATAACTGGGTAAAATAGTTTCTAATATTTTCATAGTATACATTTAGAACTAAAAGGACAGTCAAGGTCATCTAATCCAAGCTTCCATGTCGCAGATGATGACACTGAGACTGAGAATTAAATGATGTGCAAGATCAGACAGTTATCAAGTATCATATCAAAACAGGATTTGAACTCGGTTCTTACTCCTGTGGCACCAACTTTAGGACTCTTTCCACTGAACCAGTGCCTTTATTTCTTCTTTATTTGTTGTGAACGTCACTTTTTTCATTTTTATACTGATAATACAATTTTATCTTCTTTGAATTTGATTAGTTAATGCTGAACTATTCTCCCCCCAAAAAAAAACAATTTAGAGTTTCATTTTATCAATTCAATGGGATTTTTTTTTGCCTTCAAATTTATGTTTTTGTTTTCAGAAATCTGTTTGTGTAAAAAAAGTTGGGACTTTTTTGGTTTGTTGCTTTTCTAGTTTGTTTGGTTTTTGGTGGGTTTGTTTTCTTTTCTTTTTTTTTTTTTTTAAGCTGAGTGCCTCATTTATTTATCTTTATCTTGCTGAAAAAAGAATTTGGGTAAATGAATTTTTCACCTAAGGACTTCTTAGACTTCCAGAAGTTTTGGCATATATATATATATATATATATATATATATATATATAAACATATATATGTATATAAAATTATATATATAATCTTATTGTTTTATATATATATATATAATCTTATTGTTGTCATTTTTAAAAAATTTAATTACCTCTTGTTTTTTTGATTTGTTCTTTGACTCATCAATTCCTTAGGATTAAAATACTTGGTGTCCATTTAAGTTTGAAATCTTCAAATGCTATTTGTTGACCATAAATTTTATTATACTGTGGTTAGGTCAGAAAAGCATGTTTTCTAGTTCTGCTTTTCTGAATTTGTTTATAAGGTTTTTAAGTTTTAGCACATATGCAGTTTTTTCTAAATGAAACCTATAAAGCTGAGAAGTACATACGTTCCTTTCTATTTACTTTCAGTAAATACCAGACAACATATTTAGCTTTCCTAAAAATCATATACAGGGCCTCAAGTCCTTATCATTTTGTTAGATTAGTCCCTGTCTGAGAAGACCATAGTGAGGTACCTAACTATCATGTTTTTTTTTTCTATTTCTCTCTAGAATTTAATTTTTCCTTTGTGTACTTAAATGTTATGCCAAATATATACTTAAGTATATACTTAAGTATTAATATTATTTCCTTATATATACTATCCTTAAGTATATGTAGTTTCCCTGTTTATTGCTTTTGACTATATCTATTTTTATTGTTGCCTTAACTAAGATCATGGTTGCCATCCCTGCTTTTTTGCGTTTGCCTCAAGAATAATAAATTCTGCTCTAGCCCTTCATGTTAATCTTATTTGACACTACTTAATGCTTTAAATGTGTTTACCATAACAACATATTTTTGGATTATGCTTTCTAATCAACTTCAATATCCTCCTCTACTTTATGGGTGAGTTCATTTCATTCACATTCACTATCATGATTATTCTTGTGTGTTTTCTTCCATCCTAATCTCTTTTATTTTTTTCTTTCTTTTCCCTCCCCAAATCAATCACTCTTTGCAAAGAAGACAGAAAAAAAAGACAGGATCAGCACTAGTCATCTATAATTGGTCTGCTCCTGGTCCTGTGTCCCTCCTCTTTTCCCCAAGCCCTGACCCCTATCTTATATACTAACACATGTTAAGATAATGAATGTGGAAAAGTTAATACATTACTACCTCTGGTGATAAATTATGTCTTGTACACGGATTTGTAGAACCAGAATGGTTCTGATTCCTATAAGACAATGTCAGAGAGAGCAAAGGTGGCCACTTAAGCAAGAGTTTGTTGAAAGTTTAGCCTGGTCAATAACAGCCTGTCTTTCTAGACACAGAATTCCTTAAACCAAAAATTCTTAACACACAAAACAGGAAAAAAAATACCTATACTTACCTATCTTACAGAACTGAGAACTGTTTTGAGAATCCACTGAAATAATGTATGTAAAGCATTTTATAAATTTTAAAACACTGTGTCAACTATTTTTATTAGGTACTTAACAAAAAATTTTACCAATGTCAAATGCTACCATTTTGCCAGCCAAAAAACACCACCAACACCACCACCAACAACAACAAAACATTAGGGACCTGAAGGAAAGTTAACATTTTCCCCTCATCCATTTCTACTACCCTATCAAGAAAAGCATATTCTTTGTCATAATGTTATTTCACTAAAGGAGATCTCTTCCCACCATGTTTTGTTTAAGACTCTAAAGTTACTATTATAGTTCTGAGCTTTGATGATAGAAGGGTCGTTGCAATTTTAGCCTATAAGAGACTTTTTGTTTTCTATTACAGTTCAATTTGCTTTAGTATTTTAGAACGCTAAGTATAAATTTTAAAGCTACAGTAGCAACAAATGACAGATCCCTGCCAACTATGAACCTACTGGCAAAAGAAGAAACAAACTTGCTGGAATCAAGTGATAGAGACAGTAAACTGGACCTTTCAATCATCTGATGAAGGACAGTAAAAAATGCAAATATTATTAAAATACAACTGCTTTATTTGACAGGAAATTCTGAATAGTCATAACCTTGAGAAGAACACATCTTTCAAAAGAGCACATCACATTTATAGATGCATTATGTACAGACTCCTAAAACTGTCAAGTACCCCCCAAAAATGGGCAATTATTGATATTTTGCATATTTAAATAGAATGGAGCAGACAAAACCCAAAAATCTAGCTAGAATAGCCTCTACAATTCGAAATTCTTCGCTTTGCTACTGAATGAACAGAATAATTTGTCTGAAGTTAATGTTTCTAAGCCATCTATTACTTTGATGTGCTTCATTTAGTTGACCAATAAACATTTATCTACTATGTGCAAGATATCATGCTAGGTGAAGAGAAACACAAAATAGTCCTTGTTCTCAGGAAACATATTTCTATGGAGGGAGAATGAGGAATAGCACATACAGAAATAAATTGAGAAAATATGCAAAGTAAATATCAAGTTAATTTCTTTAGAAAAGACTTTAGAAACCAATCTAATATATTTGCCAAAACGAAAAACAAAACCAGATGGGGTCACAAAGAGCTGGACATGGCTGAAAGAACTGAACAGCAACAACAATATCAACAGTCAGATCTACGCATAAGGAAAATTACTTTGGCAACACTCTGGAGGATGGGCTGTAGTGAAATGGGACAAGGTATGGAGACCAACCAGAAGTCTGCAAAAGGGCCTGAACTAAGGTGGTACTGTGTAAATAGAGAAGGGGCTGGACACAAGAGATGCTATGGAATCAGATACAGCAATGATGACAAAACACTAATACACTTTCTAAATTAATAACTTCTATCAATCACATAATCCAAATAACAGTATTGTTAAGGTTAAAAATCAGGGTTTTTATAAATTGTTCCTCATTTACAATTATCTAGCAAGGCAGGATATCAATTTATTGTTTCAACAGAAGTAAAATATATAATATCTTTTCAATACTGCCTTACTGAAATACCTGCTGAACCCTGACAGGAGGTGAATACCAATACCAATTATCTGACTGTTCCTCAGAGATGCTGAGATTTAACTCTAGTTGAAAATACATATCCCTAAATATAAATTTACCCTCTATTCTTACTTCAAATAAAAGAACACCTCTCAGTACCCACAATTTATTGCACCAGAACTGGGTATATGATCCAAGAGTTACTGATATTTCCCTCCACTATTCAATCATTAATTATTTCCATCCCCTTAATTCACTGCCCCTACCACCCTTGAGCTCAGGTGTTCATCACTGTTCACCTGTATTATTTTAATAGTCTCCTAATTTAGTGACCCTGTCTCCTCTCTCTCCTCTTTAATCTATTCCCCACAAAGCTGGCAAAATATTTCAAAAGCACAGACTGACCATGGCACTGCCCTGCTTAACAAACTTTAGTAATTCCTTGTTTCATCAGAGGTCAAGTTGGCAAGAAAAACCCTTTACTTTTCTAGCCTTAATATATATCAGTCTCTATGAATTCTTCATTCCAATCAAATTGCCCTTTTAGCCATTTTTCACAGAAGACATGCCATCTCCTATTCCTGTCCCTTTGCATAAGCTGTCTGTGCCTCATGCCTATAATACCCACCTACCTCACCTCTTCCTCTTAGAATCTTGCCAAACCTGCTTCTGTCTCCACAAGATTTGGAGACACATCCCCTTTCCTCTACACATAGCCACCACCCTAAATTCACCTATACTATTGCAATAACCTCCTAGTGGGTTTTCCTGCTTCAAGGCTCTCTCCACTCCAATCCATTCTCAAGACAGTAGTAGCCAAAGTAATTTTCTTCGAGTACAGGTTTAACCTTATCATCCCCCTTCTCAATGACTTCTAGTGGAGTTGGGCAGGTGGCACACACCTGTAAACCCTGCACGGGAGAGGGGATGCTGTGGCTGCAGACCACTTGAACCAGGGAGCTCTGAGCTGCAGTGCACTAAGTTAGTGGACTGTGCACTGAATATAAAGAGAGCCCAGGAGAGAAAAGCCACCGGGAGACTAAGGAGGGATAAACTGTTCTAGGTTGGAAACAGAACAGGTCAAAGCTCCTCTGTCAATTAGTAGTGGGATCAGGTTCATCACTGAATGACCATATCATTTCCAGCATAGACAAGACAGGGAGAAATGATCTCAAAACAAGTATAACTTCTTATAGCCTCCCTATAAAATCTAAAAAGTAAAAGCCTATGTGTGGCATTTAAGCTCTTTAGAATCTAATTCTATTCACATACATTATTTCCCTACACAAATTCTACAGTCTAGCCATACTGACCTACTTGCTGCTCCTCACAAATGACATTCACCTCCATGTCTTCATGCTCTCTTTCAACCTTGGAATGCTCTCCATCCTCACCTTAGCCTCTTGGAAGCTCTGGTTTCCTTCAATATTTAATTCAAGGGTCATCTGCACAAAATCCTTCCTGATCCACTCCAAACACTAGTACTATCCCTCCTAAACCTTTCCTGTATTCACATTGCATATATTATGTATTTACTTAGTGATATACACATTGTCCCCTCCCACCTTATTCCTTAGAAAATAGAATCCTTACTGTTTGATAAACTCAAAGACTCCAACTTCTGGGATAAGAATTCACTGTTTGACAAAAACTGCTGAGAAAACAAAAATAGCATGGCAGAAACTAGGCACAGACCAGCATCTTATACTCTACACTCTAAAGTCAAAATGGGTACACAATTTAGATATAAAGGCTGATACTATAATCAGACTGTGAGAGCAAGAAATAATTTATGCAGAAGAATGTATGACCAAACAAGAAATAGAGAACATCATAAAATGTAAAATGGATAATTTTGATCACATTGAAAAGTTTTTGCACAAAACAAAGCCAATGCAACAAAGATTAGAAGGGAAGCAGAAAACTGGAAAATAATTTTTACAACCAGTGTCTCTAATAAAGGCCTCATTTCTAAAACACATAGAGAACTTAATCAAATTTATAAGAATACAAGTCATTGGGCCAGTTAGGTGGCACAGAGAATAGAGCACTGGCCCTCGAGTTAGGAGGACCTGAGTCCAAATTCAGCCTCAGACACTTAGACACTTACTAGTTGTGTGACTCTGGACAAGTCACTTAACCCCAATTGCCTTGCCTTTCTCCCTCAAAAAAAAAAAAAAAGAATACAAGAGATTCCCTAATTGATAAATGGTCAAAGGATATGAACAGGCAGTTTTCAGAGGAAGAAATTAAAGCTAATAGTCATATGAAAAAATGCTCAAAATAACTATTGATTAGAGAAATGCAAATCAAATCAACTGAGGTACCACATTAGACCTCTCAGATTGGCTAACATGACAAAACAGGAAAATGATAAATGTTGGGGAGGATGTGGGAAAATTGGAACACTAATGCATTATTGGTGAATTTGTGAACTGATCCAACCATTCTGTAGAGCAATTTGGAACTACGCCTAAAAGGTTATGAAAATGTGCATACCCTTTAACCCAGCAATGCCACTTCTCGGTTTGTATCCCAAAGAGATCATACAAGAGAAAAGACACCCACATGTACAAAAATATCGATAGCAGCTCTTTTTGTGGTGGCCAAGAACTGGAAATCGAGGGGATGCCATCATGTTGGGGAATGGCTGAACAAGTTGTGGCATATGAATGGAATGGAATACTACTGTGCTATAAAAAATGATGAACAGATGAACTTCAGAAAAAGCCTTAAAAGACTTATATGAACTGATGCTGACTGAAGTGAGCAGAACCAAGAACACATTATACACAGTAACAGCCACACTGAGATGACTAACTTTGATAGATGCATGTCTTCTTAGCAAGCCAAGGATCTACAACAACTCCAAAACATGATGGAAAATGCTCTCTACATCTAGAAAATGAACTATGGCATCTGAATGCAGAATGAAGCAGATTATTTGCTCTTTTTTGTTTGGCTGGTTTTTTGGTTTGTTTCTTCTTTCACATGGTTTCTCCCATTGGTTATAATTCTTTACAACATGACTAATGTGAAAATAGATTTAATATGAAAGTATATGTAGAGTCTATATCAAATCACATGCCATCTTGGGGTGGGGGAAGGGGAAAGATGGGGAGAAAATATGGAACTCAAAATCTTATGGAAGTGAATGTTGAAAACTAAAAATAAATTTAAAAATTTAATAAAAAAAGAAAATAAGCTCCTTGAGAACAATTTTCATATTCATTATCTTTGTATCCTTGTTCAGGACAGTTCCTGACACATATTTGTTTACTGATTAGAGGCAGCTAATGGATAGAATGTGGGTCCTAGGGTCAGGAAAACATAAATTCAAATCCAGCCTAAGATACTTACTAGCTGTGTGATCCTAGACTACCACTAAATTTGTTTGCCTCACTTTCCTCAACTGAAAAATGGGGATAACAGCAGTAACTACATCATAAGATTGTTTTAAAGCTCAAATGAGATAATATTGTTAAATCACTTGGTGCAGTGCTTGGTACACAGTAGATGCTATATAAATGCTTATTCCTTTCTTTCCTTTTTTCTTCCTTCCTTCCTCATTGACAGTAATAGTTTCCTTCTCAAAGTAAAAAGTTCAAACTCGCCTCCTAAATAAAGCCCTTGCTGATGCCCCCAGTTTCTAGTGCCTCCCCCGAAAAATTATATTGTATCTATTTTTACTGTGCTTGTTCTCTCCCATTGACTCATTGACAGGGACTGTTTCTTTGTATCCCCAGTACATAGGGAACACTAACTAAATTCTTTGTCATGGATATTCTCTTTCTTTAGGTGATCATTAATTTGATTAGTGGAATATGACTAACATATAGTACAGGATAATAATGCGTTGTTTTTATTAATCCATTTCATATTTACTACAAGAAAAAAGCTAGAAATACTGAATATACACATAAAAGCTATTGTCAATGACTTCATACTCTGCTAGGCAGTTCTTGAAACAACTAACATAAATCACATAAAAGAATATTCTTTTTAGAATAAGAAAATTACACTTAAAATAATTAAATATATTTGCCTAAATCAAGGACCATGGCAAATATTTGTATTTCTATATTTTAATTAAATTTCTATTTTTATTTCATTAATCTTAAATTACTATCACATGGATCAAGCAGCTAGGTGCACAGTACATAGAGTGCCAGGCCTGAAGTCAGGAAAACTTGTTTTCCTGACTTCAAATGTGGCTTCAGACACGTACTAGCTGTGTGACCTTGGGTAAGTCACTTAACCCTGTTTGACTTGGTTTCTCATCTATAAAATGAGCTGGAGAAGGAAATGGCAAACCACTCCAGTATCTTTGCCACAAAAGCCCCAAATGGGGATGCAAAGAGTTAATTACAACTGAAATGACTGAACAACAATCACATGTGACCACAGGAAAGAAAATAATGTTGTCTATGAATTGAATCCTCTAAAATGGTGAGCAGAATTATCAACATGTATTAGATATAAGTGCTCTAGAAAAATAAAATACAATTAAAAATTTGCCAGTTTAACACAAATATATCACTTTACAAAAATGCATTTCAGGTCTAAATACCACAATACCTTTCTCGCAATGAGAATGTGCTTAGAAACTCAATTTATAAGATATCCACATAAAATACAGTCGATACTCTAACAATTAGTTCGAGACAATGTACCTACAAGATCATAATTAAAGATGTCAATGGTAGAAACAAGACAGCATCTTTAATGGAGGGCAAACTGAGAAGAGCATCTACGGCCTCAAAGGCTCTTAGCAACACCAAATTACTCTGACAAGTTATCACTTTATTTTTTTCTCTTTGCATCTGAGGCACTGAGTAGAACATTTCCTCCACATCCCTGGCCACTCAGTATATATGCCTTTGCTTCCATGAAAACCACTTTCAATTTTAATATGTGCACCTAAGGTTTCTTTCTATCGTGCCTTTTTTTCTAAAAAGCTCACTCATTAACATATCTTGTATTCTCACAAAAATCCAGAAGTAAAATTGTTTCTAGAGAGGAAAATAAAACAAATGATTCACATTAAATCACATAATCACAACTTACATTTAATAAAGCTAGATCAAGAACGTAAGCACCAATGTTTATTCAGCAGTCTTATCCCTTCAGTGTCGGAGGTAACACACAGTTCTGTCCCAAAAGTCCTAAAGCTGGATCACCTCTCTCTAAACCTGGCTCTCCCATTTATCAGCCATGTGTCCTTGGGCAAGACAGTTAAATGACCTCTGTCAGCCTCAGTTTGCTAATGTGCAAGATGGAGACAATAATATTGATACCTATTATACAGCAGGTACTTGTTACACCTATTACTAGGAAAGTGCTTTGTAAACAGTAAAGCATGATATAAACGTGAGCAGTCATCATACCTTAACTTTATTTTGATTTCCAAATTACTTATTACATTTGTATAACATATAATGGTTTACAAAGAACTTTAGATCCATCTTATTCCCCTCCTTGTACTCTGTGACCCAGTGACCCAGGTCTTCTTGCTGTTCCTCATATAAGACACTTCATCTCCCATCTCAGGATATTTCCTTTAACGTCTATCTGCCTCAGTTTCCACAACTGTGAAATGAGGATAATAATAGCCCCCACCTCCTGAGGTTGTTGTGAGGATAAAATGAGGTATTTATAAAGTACTCTGTAAATCTCACAATGCTATGCAAATGATACCATTTTTATGATTATTATTCTCACAATAAGCCTGTGAAGTAAGTAAGCAATTAATCAAAGTATCAGAATTTAGAGAAGCATGGAAAAAATTGTATGAATTAATGTAGAGTTAAGTAAATAGAACCAAGAGATCAGACAATATAAAGGTGTCCCAAAAGTCTTAGTTTCAAGCTACTAAAGCTTAAAACTGCATATAAAGACTATAATGATGTAAATGAAGCTCCACTGAGAGACAACCAAACTCTAATTATCTGTAATAACTAGTCTTTGTTCAAGAGAACATATGATGAAATACACTTCCCTCCTCTGGTAGATGCAAAGCAATATACAGACTGGCCAGTATAGTTACTATGTTGACTGGGTTAGCTTTAACTGCTTTTCTGTGTGGTAAGAGAGGGTTCCATTTGGGGGAGGAAAGATATTGAGGAAGGGAGGGTGATATAAAAACCAAAAGCACTGGTAATTTTTAAGTAATAAAATGTCACAACTAGATATTGCAATACACCTATTTTCCCTTCAAGTGCTTTGCTTAAGACCACATGATTGGTCATGATTAATGCTAAAATCTTTAAAGAGGAAGCAAAAAATAAAATGAATGATAAGTTTTCTTATCACGGCCTAGTCACCAATGGTAAGCTCCAATAAATTAATCAATTAACTAAAAATGTTTCTGCTTATTTGCTCGTAATGATGGTTTCACCTTCTTCAGATAATGACCATATTTGTAAATAGGAAAATAAACTTATATTGAGCTTACAGTTAACAAAGTACTTTCCTCAAACCTATGAGGTAGCAAGTATATATAATTATTACACTTTTTTTTATCCTTTTACAGATAAGGAAGACTGAGGTTCTCAGTTCTTACCAAAAGTCATACAGATGGAGTTTTAACAAATGTTGAACCTAAGTCTTCTAACTCCAAGTACAGTGTTCTTTCCATTAAACTAGGAGTCCTTAACCTTTCTTGTCTCATGGACCCTTCTCAGAATAAAATTTTTACATGCATAAAATATATGAGATTACAAAGGAAACAGGTCATTGAAATATAGTTGTCAAAATATGTTTTTTTTTAAGTTCACAGAACCCAGATTTAGAACATCTACTCTAAACTTTGCTGCTTGTCATAAAAACCCATTAAATTTAATATGAGCCATCTTGTTGAAAGGAATTTGGATTCCTAGAAGCCCCAGATCCCAGAATCCCCTAGTCATTGTCTAGATGTTTTCTTGGTTCTACTTACTTTACTCTATATCAGTTCAAGAGTCTGTCCATGCATCTTTGTATTCATCATAGTCTTCATTTCTTATAGCACAGTAAGGCCATATTATGATTATATACCATAATTTATTTAGCCACTCTCTAGTTGATGGGCATCAATTTTGTTTCAAATTCTTTGCTATCACAATAAAGTACTGCTATAAATATTTTAGTGTATATGGGGTATGGATGTTTTAATCACTTTATTTGCACAATTCCAAACTGCTTCCACAGATCCACTAACTAAATCCACCGATCCACATGCCTATTCTTCTCACAACCCTTTCAACATTTGCTAATCTCATTTTCTGTCATCTCTGTCAATTTTCTGGTTAGAATGTGAAATCAGAGCTGTTTTAATTTGCAGTTCTCTTATAATTAGTGATCAGGTACATACTTTCAGTGGTTGTTAATAGTTTTTATTTCTTCTTTTAAGAACTGTTTGTTCATGTGCATTTGGTCATATTTCTTTTGGTGAGAAAAACAGAGAAAGGGAGAGACACAAACAGAGACAAAGAGACAGAGACAGAAACACAGTGAGATGGAGAGAGATGGAAAGATCCATTAGTTGTCAATATCTCTTAAGTGCCAAACCCTTATCTCAAAAATCTGATACAAATATTTTTTCCGTATAACTGCTTCCCTTCTTTTCTTATATGCATTAACTTTGCTTGTACAGAAGTTTATCAATTTCACGTAAGCAAAATTACCTATTTTTATCTTGAATAGTTGTCTCTATCCCTTTTTGGTTAAGAATGTATCTCCTACCCATAGCTGTAAAAGGTATATGAACTGCTTCTCTTGTAATTTTTTATGGCATGACCTTTAATATTAAGGCCATTGTCATTCTGCCTTTTAAAGAATAATTAATGATAGATCTATTCTAGAATGTCCAGCCCCAAGGCAGAAGTCATATTTTCTCATCTAAGCAGGTTTTTTTTCTTCATTAATAAAGCAATGATGGTAGTGGATAAAAGGCACTTTAAAAGAAATATTTAAAGAAACAGAACAAGATATCTATTTTCATATAAGGCCAATGTTTTGATCTGTTTTGTTCTACTCTACTTGTTTATTATAAGGAAAGGTTTCTATTTTGGTGGGCATGGGGGACTTGGTGGCTAGTATCAGTGATACAAAAAAAGAAAAGAAAGAACAAAGTGTCATTAAACATTAAAAAAATACATAAGAAAGCTGAAGGCAATTCATAAGGGGAGAAAAACAAGTTTGGAAGTGTCACTATGGTGTTAAATTTAATATAGGCTTTTAAAAAACTGTATAATGGAAATTCAGCTTCACATACAATCATTTCTGTTCTTTATAGAATGAAATGTTCATATTTGTTAAGAGCATGACAAAAAAAGTTCATTTAAAATTAGAAATTTTTTTACTTTTTCAGCCTACTTTTTATCTATAGGATATTAAATTCTAAAACTCTCTTTAAAATTTTCAGTTTAATTTGTTGGAATAATTTACTTCTATAATCTTTCCTTATACAAATAGACGTATCTTTATGTTGACAGCTTAAAGAAAAATATATTAAATATCACTAAAATGAGTCATATCTATCTCCTGTTGTTCACAACAGTTTCCATGAAATCTACAATAATGGATATTGAGAATAAGATAGGTAACATTTAATCACTTTAAAGGACTTTTATACAATACTTTAACACCTTACATATATCATTTGAAATAAAGCTAAAATTAGACTATAAGTTGACTGTTGCCAAAAGAATATATCTCAAAATGTTTATGGAAATGGGATATTCAAAATATCTATCTAGCCACTGAGGAACAATAGATATGTGTGTGTATGTACAAACATATATGTTTGTTGTTCAGTCCTGTCCAATTCTTCATGATCCCACTTGGGGTTTTCTTGGCAAAGATACTGGAGTGGTTTGCTTCTCCAGTTCATTCTACAGATGAAGAAATTTAGGCACACAGGGTTAAGTGACTTGCCCAGGGTCACACAGCTAGTAAGTGCCTGAGGATGTATGTGAACTCAGTTCTTCCTGACTTCAGGCTCTGCACAGTATGTAGTACATCACCTAGCTGCCCACATACATAATGTATATTAAAGACATTTACAAGGTAATTGAAGGGAAAAGCACCACCAGGTAGGGGGAATCAAGAAGTTTGGGTTGAGGGAAACTAGACATTCTATTCAATCCAGAAGCGTTTAATAAGCACCTACTATGGGTCGTGTGCTATCCTAGGTGGAGGGAATTCTAATACAAAAAAGGAAACAAACTCTCAAGGGGTTTACATTCAAAGAGGTAGGGGTAAGGAAGGAAGGAATTCTAAGTGTTGGGGTCAGGCAGTGAGTACAAAGGCAAGGAGACAAGGTGAAGTGTTCTGTATGAAGAACCATAAGAAGGCCAGTGTGGCTGGACTGTAGAGTGAATGAAGGGGAACAATATATAATAATAAGGCCACTAAGAAAGTTTGAAGACAGGTTGTAATTGGCTTTAAATGTCATACAGAGAAGTTTAGGTCCTCTCAAAATCCTCTCCCTTCACAGATTAAAAGATCATACTTATCACCTAAACTATTTTATTATCTCTTCTTTAATCCAGGAAGCACTAAGGGTCAAGCGCTTAAAAGATGTTTTATTTAACAATAAAGACTTCCTTATTGCGTACAAGGTACCAGTGAGTTTATATTTTATCACCTTTGTTCTTAGAATAAGTGAGATGGTAAAATCAGGTATAGGAAGATATAGGAAAACTAAACTATGAAAAGGCAGTTAACATTACCAAGGTAAGTAATTATTTAATATATCAGAAAATATATCACTTTTGCCTTGAAGTTCCTTTTCAAGTTTTATTGCCAGAAGGTCCAACTGGGGAAAGTAAATGTTGAAATAACTAGCAATGATTTGGACGAAGGCCAGGTGAATAGAAGTATGTTAATATAGTGGAAAGAATAATGGAGTCAAGAGGTCTTCAGGCCTGATGCAGCCACTGACCCGGCTACCTGGGAGAATCACTGTCTTGCTCTAAAATTCTATGACTCTACAGAAAGACTTAAGAATAGTGCATATAAGTTACCCTACACTTTGTACCCCAACTTCAGTTTCAAGTGTTGGCTCCTGTGCTCTCAGAAGGAAACAATTACAGTGTCTACCTCCTCGTGTTTTTTGTTGACCTTAATTCCAAACCAGTGACGACCTTCCCGAAGTTCAGTTAGTCTCTCTCAGATGAGACAAGTGGGCTTAGATCTGAGGCCTCTCTAGCTTGGAAGAACCTGGACAAAGTATGCATTCCACCTGCTACAGCCTTCAGGATCCCAGGGTCACCTCCATCCCACAGCCAAATGTCAGAATTTGAATGAAAGTAAGCAATGAAAAAGGACTGTACTGAAAATATTCACAAGATACCTGTCTGGGGTTCTACCGGAAAGGACATGATATCTACTGGGATTAGTCCAGGATCTAGACAATATGAAGGTCAGTAATAGAACTGTTATAGTCATTGATATTGCCATTAGATAGTGAGCAGGGTACTGTTAGATGGCACTATTCAGGCAGGGACACTACTTTTCACCCATACTCCAAATCTCGGGAAGGGGGAAGCAGAATAAGCATTTCTACAGAGGCTGCTACCTGCCAGGCACTCTGCTGGGTGTTTTATAAATATTATCTCATTTTATCCTCATAACAACACTGGGAAGTAGGTGCCATTATAATCCCTATTTTACAGATGAGGAAACTGAGGCAAAGGTTAAATGACTTGTCCAGGATCGCACAGCTAGTGTCTCAGGTTATATTTGAACTCAAGTCTTCCTGACTCTAGGGCCTAGCACTCTATTCACTGTGGCACAGTCACTTTAAAGCTACTCTGGAAGCTCTATTTAGCACATGATTTACTTCAGTGAAAATTCTACCTTTCATTTTAAGTATCATAGTTAATAAATAAAATAAAATAAAATTGAAGGCTATTATTTTAAAATTCAACCTCTGACTTTATTCTCAAAACTCACCGCAATAATAATGTTCCTGAGCTGCAGCGCTGCATGCCGTACAGAGAACTGGACTGAAAACCAGAAAGACCAAGGTACATGTCCCACCTTGGATACCTCATTCTAACTGTGTGACCCTGAGAAGTCACTCAACCTGACACTCTGGGCAATTGTCTAAGATAGTAAGCCACAGAAGACATGCTGAGCAGCATTGAGAAAAGGTATTCATTCTGGGAGTTCCCAAAATCAGTGAAAGCAGAGGTCCAGTCCCTACTTCTACATTTTTCTCACATTTTACAGTATTGTATTACCTATTTCATGCATTCTTCTCATCAACCCTAGCAGGTAAGTAATGCAAGAATTGTTATCAAGCTCATTTTACCTACAGCAAAACTGAAGCTCACATGGGTTAGCACAGCACAAAGGTCACAGGCAAACTGAGCCCATGTTCAGGGACTCCAACGTCAGTGCTATCTGGATCAACTGTATTCTTACTCTAAGGAGAACAAGTCCTAATGCACGTAAATAGCAGTCCCAGACAAGCTGCAGAAGTCTGTCATTACCAAGCCCCAGTCCAGTAAAGGTTCTGTTTGTCTACATATGGCAAAAAAGGCTACAATGATTCTAACAGATCGAGCCACTTTAATAACAGAGCTCACATATTTTCACAATTCATAAACTATGATCTTATACAAAAATATAGTATTATACAGTATTTTTAGATTGGTTTTGGTAGTTATTTTTATACATTATAATACTGCTAAGTTTTAAAAATCTGACCTGTTCATCGTTTTCACAAAAAGCTTTCAATGTCTAAGTTTTCAAATGTGACATTTTAAACACAGTTATGTCTTGTTAATCTCTGATTTGGCCTAGACTAGTGACTTCATTAGTATAGGGAACTTCCAGTGAAGAAACTTCCTACAGCAATTTTCATCCATTGAAAAGAAATTATATTTAGAGCTAACCCACTGCCATATCACACCTTTAAGGGGATCCCTTTATACTAGATCTTGTATTCAGAGTGACAGAGATCCTTGAGCCAAAGATCACAGAGAGGTCAAATACCTAATAATACAAGGAATAATGATTCTAGAGGTCATACTCATCCTTCCTTAAGACATGTAGGGAGCAATACTCCTACTTGGGGGAAATGAACACTTTTAATAAAAGTGAAGCAAGAAGAATAGAAAGGCAACATGTCATGATGCACAGAGAGCCTGCCTTAGAATCTGGAAGACCCACCTCTAATGAGGTCCTGGCTGAATGCCCGTGGGCAAGTCATTTAATCTATGGAAACTCTCTAAGACATTAAGTTACAGAAAAGCTGATCCTCACCAGGAGTTCCCTAAACAAATCACAGGGATATACCATCTTAACAAAGGAAATCATGCTAAATCATTTAGGCAAAGTTCACATGTGTTAGCTGGACACTGATATTCCATTCCTCACCACCAAAAAGTTACAAAGAGGCATAATATCTATTATAGAAATTATTGAAATGTGAAAGAGTCTTATGACATAGCTTAAATCTGGAAAACATTTTCCAGAAGCACTTGTGATTTTCTTAAACTATATTTATACAACTGCAGTGTGGCATAATGAAAAGAACACTGGATTATGGGTCAAGGAAGCTGGGATTCTAGCCCTCGCTCTTCCACAAGCTCTTCTTGTGTGTATATTACAACTAGTGAGACCAGGAAGTGATCCTAGGATCATAGATTTTGAACTGCAAGGAATATTATGGATTATCTAGTCCAACCCCTTTATTTTATAGATGAAGAAACTGAGATCAAGAGAGTCTGAATGACTTGCTGAAGATCACACAGGCAAGTACCTGAACCAGCATATAAGCCCAGATCTTCTGACTCCAAATTTGACATTTTCTCCTGCATCATATGGTCCTACTCTAGACAGGAAATCTAGTACCTGAGGTAGGTGAATTTTAAAATATAGTTTGATAACTGTATGTATTTTATTTCATGTATTTAAAAGCAGTACTCTGAGAGGGGCTTCATCAGACTGCCAAAGGAGACCACAATACAAAAAAGGTTAAAAACTCTTGTTCTAGAATGTCAGTTCCTGGAGAACAGGCATTGTTCTATTCTTTGTATTTGTATTGTATACCTAGCACAGTGCCTGGCACAAAACAGGCACTTCAAAATGCTTTTTTTATTAACTGTTTGGTCAAACATTTGCTGCATTGCATTGTAAGGGGGACAGAAATAAATGATAAAAAACACAAAGAAGCAATACATTATACTGAAACATGACCGTTCTGGAAATCCAAGACACAGGTCCTATTCCAAATATTGTCACCAACTCCTTATATGACCATGAGTAAGTGATTTCAAGTTTCCCTGCTAGAGTACAATATCTTCAAAATGAGAGAAGTCATTAGATGATATCTGAAGTACTTTCCACCTTAAAAGTCTTTGATTCTATGGTAATCCAACATGGTTTTCTTTTTTGTTTGTTTGTTTGCTTTTTGGGGGGTAGGGAGGCAATTGGGGTTAAGTGACTTGCCCCAAGGTCACACAGTGTTAAGTGTCTGCGGTGGGATTTGAACTCAGGTCCTCCTGTCTCCAGGGCCGGTGCTCTGTTCACTGCACCACCTAGGGGCCCCATCATGATTTTCTTTGGTAAACCAGTTATAACTGGATAATTTTATTCTTTCTCTATTTCTAGCTACAAAGGTTACTTTTTGCTTTCGTTTTTCTAAATAAACATAAACCTTTATTGCATTGCCTTAAGGTAACTTTTTGATAAGTGTTTGAACCCTTAGGAGAAAAAATAAGCCAAGCATTTTGAAAAGTGTCTTTATTCTACCCTACTAATACTCAGCAGAGAAATCCTTCCGCTGTTAAGGAGATGTTTTATTGATTTTTAAATTAGGAAGAAAAGAATTTTAAAACAAATCCCACCTCTATCTCCAAAGATAACACCCTAGAAAAACACTCTACCATACAATGAAAATTCTATACTCTGGCAGCAACAGGATTTTGTCTAACAGCATTACATGTATAGCATTTCTGACATCTGTTTTCCTAACTAACAAAGGTTAGTCAATCTGTTATTGTGAATCAGATGGCTTAAATGTGTGTTTAAGAATGCATACATTGTATACATTGCTGGTTTCTGTTTCATGTTTAAGTTTCTAACAAAAAAGAAAATTTTAAGTATATGTTTCTGTGGAATAATCAGTAGTACTTTAACTATAACTTACAAATAAAGACGAAAAGAAGTCAAAAAGAAAATTAAGTGTCTAAAAAGAAGATCCTAAACAGGATTTTCCTATATTTTACATAGATCCTCTGCTTTTATCTTTAGCCAGCACATATAATTATTTGTATATAAACCAATCCTGAGTAGAAAAATTACACTTAAGTCATAACAGCTCAGTTACTAAAAAGAATCCAAATCCAGACAAACTCCACAAGATATAAAGTGTCAGACATATAAAGAACAATTAATTCCAATATTATATAAACAATATTACATAAAAAGAAGCAGAGATCCAGGCATATAAAAATATGGTCTTTATACATCAATCAGGGAGGAAAAAAGGAGATAATTAAAACTGTGGACAAATATCCTTAATAAATATTGATACAGAAATATTTACTAAAATATTATCAAAAAAGGACAAAGCAACATATTAAAAAAGATCACATCCTATGACCAGGATGAACTTATACCAGGAATGCTAGATTGAATAGATAATAGGAAAACTATAAACATTACATATCATAATAACAAAAGTAATAAGAATTATATCAATAGATGCAGAAGAAACTTTTGAGACAACAGAACTAAGCTAAAAATAAAAAATTTTAAAGTACAAGAACAAATAGACCTTTCCTCAAAATGATCAAGAATCAGAATCATCTATAATATAGAAAGGTTAGAGGCTTTTCCAATAAGATCAGGAGGTAAAGCAGAATGACCATTATCACGATTATTATTTGATATAGTCCTGGATGCTAGCTACAGTAATAAGGAAAAAGAATTTGAGAAAATAAACCTAGGCAAAGAATAAACAAAAATATCACTTTTTACAGATGATATAATGATTTACTTAGCACACTCTATTAATAAATCTATCAATAAGTATTTATATTAAGGGCCTATGTGCCAGACTTTGTGGTAGGCAATGGGATACAAATGCAAAGAATGAAACAATTCTTATTCATAAAGAACTCACATTCAAATAGGGAAGATAAGGTTATATAAAAATAAATATAGCAAAAATATAAAATGAATAAATATAAATGAAGTATTTAAATACACAGTAGTTGTAAGACAACTAGGTGGCAAAGTCAATAGATTGCTGGGCCTATTATCAGAAAGACCTAAGTTCAGATCCAACCTCAGACACATGACTCTGGGAAAATCACTTAACTTCTGTCTGCCTAAGTTTCCTCAATAGTAAAATGTGTTGCTGTAAGGATCAAATGAGATAGTATTTGTTAAGCACTAAGAGCAGAGTGCCTGGAATACAGCGGGTACTTAAAAATGCTAGTTTTCTTCCTTCCTCCCTCCCTTCTTCCTTCCTTCCTTCCTTCTTTCCTTCCTTCCTTCCTTCCTTCCGGAGTAGTGGGAGGTGGGAGGGTAGAATCAGTAAAAGTTTCATACAGAAGACGGTGCTTGAGGTACACTTTAAAGGAAGAGAAGGCCTTTACAAGACAGAAGCAAAAAGGAAGGGCATTTTTGGCCATAGAAAAGTCAACAAAACTTCTGCAAGGTAATAAGTAGTATATAAAAATATAAATAATATGAAAATAAATAACACTTTAAAATATAAAAATAAACCCACATAAACCATCAGTCTTTTTGTATAATTACTGAAAAAAACCAGTATATAGAGAAAGAAAAAAGAAATCTCATTCGAAAATACCACAAAATGCATTAAAATTTTAAATTTCACCTTTTAAGATATATACAAGACATACAATTAGAAAACACTCTTTTACAAAAACGTTCTCGTCCCTCATTCTAGTCTAGACCAGGCCACCATGCCTCAGGTGCCTCTTTCTCCCTCTGCCCACTAGCCCCCTTCTCCCCCTGGTGAGTTCCCTGAATCTCCATTTTGAGGAAAAATTCAAACGAGCAACTTTAATCTCCAGACTTTCTCTAGCATGAATACCTTCCACTTCCCCCTCACACACACTTTTCAGCTCCTATATATATATATATATATATATATATATATATATATATATATATATATATATATATATATATATATATATATTTACCCATTAGAAGAAAGCTCCTTAAGGGCAAAGACTGTTTCTTTTTGCTTATATTTGTATACCTTGTACTTAGCACCATGCTCCAGCAGATAGTAAGTTCTTAATAAATACCTGCTTACTTGATAGAAATAAGCTAAGTAAGTATAGTCCTAAATAACTGGAGAATTCCCCATGGTTGAGTCCTGTAAATATGGTAAAAATGACAATATTACTTTAAATAATTACTAATTTAGTGCCACATCAAGTTATCAAAGGATTCATTTATAAGGTAAGAAAAATAAACAATTCACCTGGAGGAACAAAAGGTCAGGAATCTCAGGGTAAATCATAAAAACAAATGGGAAAATAACATATTTCAAATTATATTGCAAAGCAGTAATCATTAAAACTATCTCATACTGATTTTTAAAAAAGAAAAAAACATTTAAATTGATGAGAACAGATAGGATACACAAGATCCAGAAGCAAATAACCATGAACCCAAAGATCCCAATTACAGGTGTAAAGAATCACTATTTGACAAAATCTACTAGGAAAATTGGAATGAAGTCTGGGAGAAATAGGGTTTTGACCATAATATCATACCATATACCACAACAGACCTCAAATAGATACATAACCCAGACATAAAAAATCACAACCAAAATAAATTAGGGGAAGAAAGGAGATATCTTTCATGACTCTGGATAGAAGAATTCTTGACCAAACAAGGAGCTAAAATGAAAAATTCTGACTATATAAAATTTCAAAAATTTTTCACAAACAAAATCAACATAGTTTGAATTATAGGATAAAGAGTCAAAAGTGAAATATCTGTTTCAGTAAGTTTCTCTGATAAATGTCTGATTTCCTAGATACATAGGGAATTGATTAAAACATAAAAAACAAGAGCCATTTCCTAAAAGATACAGGATCAAAGGACAGAAACAAACAGTTCTCAAAAGAAGAAAAGTAAGCTAATGAAAATCATATAAAAAAACTGTCCCAGATCACTGATGATAATCACTCATCAGACTGGCAAAGGTGACAAAAAAAGGTAAATGACAATTGTCAGAAAGGCTATGAGAGGACAAATACTCTAATGCACTGTTGGTAGAGCTCAGGTATTCTGGAAAGCAATTTGAAATATTCCCAAACATCACTAAACTATGCAATACAACCCTAAGCATAATCTCCCTCCCCCCAAAAAGAAATCAAAGACAGAAAAGGTGTGTGTGTGTGTGTGTGTGTGTGTGTGTGTGTGCATGTGTATATATATATATATAGAGAGAGAGAGAGAGAGAGACAGAGAGAGAGAGAGAGACAGAGAGACAGATACACACACAAAAATATTCATAGCTGCACTTTTTTTAATAGCTACAAAATGGAAACTAAAGTGGTATTCATCAGTTGAAGAATGGTAAAATATCAACTATGGCTTATGGCTATAATGGAATAGATTTGGAGAAACCTAAGAAAACTAAAAGTACATGCTGTAGCCTCACGCTCCCAACCTAAAATGGTAGCCTGGGTCCCCAGAAAAGCAAGCTCTTTTCCCATCAAGTTTCTAGGGGTCCCCAAGGGTCTTCGGAGTGCTACATGATACCTTCCTCTCTTGATTATGAAATGAAATGCATTGGTCAGATAGACTTAATTAGCTTTTACTAAAGAGTGTTTACTAAGGTAGCACAATATGAAAAATTGTTAAAAAACAAAAGTCACTGACACATTCTCCCACCAATACATACCCAAATCCACTTATCCCTCATGAGCAAAGGGATAAACTCACAGTTCTGATTATTACGACCTTTTTTCCTCTGTGAACTCCTCAATGAAGTTCCCCCTAGGCTCTGCACAGAGGCCCTAAACAGGAGCTTACAAAGAGCTGATCTAATTGGTCCTTGACTGCTGATGCAGACTCTGCTGCCACCAGTCACTGCTGTTACTGAAATGCTGCTAGGACAATGGTGAGAGGTCCAAATCCTATGACCTTCTAAAGTTCACAAGGTCATCATCTAGTCAAGAGGAAGGGGAGATAAAAGATCTACCCCATCCACCTCCCCAAGCAATTCCCACTCAGGGGCCAGTCTAGAGTTGTTCTCTTCTCTGGGTTTCTGGACACTTAGATCACAAGTGCAGAAAACCAATGATAAAACATGCTTCCCACCTCTTGAGACGGGTGATTGACCAGAGGTATATAGAATGAGATATCCATTTTCAGATGAATATCAGGCCAAATTTGTTTTGCTTGTTTGTTATACAGGAAAGGAGCTATTGAGGGTGAAGAGGGGATAGTAACAATCCTGTCAAAATAAAGAAGAGAAACATCACTGAAATATTCTAATGCATAAAAGAGAAACGAGTGAAATTCAGTGAATGAATGGATAAGAAGAACAGCTTTGGAACTGTGTTGAATTTATTACATATTTTTTAAAAACCCAAGCTATATGGAAAAGAGATTAGTGGTTTCATATATAATCCTCCTTTTCTGTTCTTTATATGTGGAAATGTATAAGTTTATTGATGACTATGAAGGTCAGAATAGCAAAAGAAATCAAAATTTAAAATCTTGGGGGAAAAAAAGAAAAATAGCTAATATTTAAATGTAGTTTGCTTAAAAACTGATCAGAGAAATTAATAATAGGTTATATTTCTATTATACTTTACAGTTTGTAATATCATTATAGTTTTGGTTTCAGATTAAACCTTTCTTTAAAGAACTCAAAATATTCTCTAATAATAATAATAACATGTTTTGATAAGGTTTTCCTCAGAACAACCTGATGATGCAGGTAGGAGAGTATTATTATGCCCATTCTACAGATAAGGGAACTGTGGTTCAGAGAAATCACTTGAATTGTCCAAAGTCATAAAGCAAGAGCTCAGGCTCAAATCCAGGTCCTATGACTTCAAATCCAGTTCTCTCTGCTTCGCAAGAAAAAAAGATATAAAGTTTCCATTTTCTAATGTAGCAGCACAGGCTTTGGTCTCAACTCTCCCAGGCTTTCGCTAACACTGGAAGGTCAGATCCCCAAAGGGCAGCTGGCTCCTTCTCCTCTCAGGGTATCAGGGGATTACCCTGAAGGTTTGGGAAGGGGAGGTTTCTATTGTACTAGAACTCATGAGCCCCTACCAACATGCTTCCTACTGATTATCAATTTATTAAATTGATATTTATCAATTTAATTATTAATTATTTATTAATTAAATTAATATTTATTAAATTGATATCAATTGTAATCAATTATATCAGCGAGACACAATTAGCTTTTTTAAAAACAGCTATTGGCTTAGGAATAATAAGAACAGCTGTTACAAAGCATCCTTCCAAACTGCAAGCGCACTCTTCCATAAGTACCAACAGAATTCAGGGAAAAGTGGATTCAAGCACATGTGACAAAGAGGGTTGCAGGAAAGCCTTTCCAACCCATCATGGGATCCCAATGAAGCTCTTTCTAGGCACCACATAGCTTTCTGCTAGACTCCTTGTAAGAGCCCTGATACTGCCTCTTCTAAGGACATCCAGGATGACTCTGGCTCCCAGTGTGGACACTGCCAGGAGCCACAACTGTTCCAGGGACATGCTGGAATGCTCAAGGGAAACACAAAACCTTCCAACCTTTTGAAGTTCACAAGATCTTCTCCTGGGGTCAAGAAAGAAAAGGAGGCAGATGTTCTTTGTCCCCATTTCCCCCCACCATTACCAAAGTAGCACAATGGATAGAGCTCTGGGCCTGGAATCAAGACTTGAATTCACATTTGGCCTCAGACATTTATTAGCTGTGTGGCCCTGTGGGGGAGTCAATTTAAACTTTTGTCTGCCCCAGTTTCCTCAGTGGTAAAGTAGGTGTAACAAGGTTGTTGTGAGGATCAAATAAGATAATATTTGTTAAGCCCTTAGCACAGTGTTTGGCGCACAGTAGGCACTTAATACATGCTTGTTCCCTTCCCCTTCGGGGGTTTGGTTAGACTTCCTTCTTTTTTTTTTTTTTGCTTTTTGGAGGGCAATTGGGGTTAAGTGCCCAAGGTCACACGGCTAGGTTGGTTAGACTTCCTTCTGCCACGGGGCTGGCCTACCACTGTAATGCCAGAATCTGAACTGGCTTGCTATCTTTTCCAAGCCCCGAAGGCAAACCGGAGTCTACTCAACCAATCCCAACACACTCCTGTGCAGCATCATTTTGTTTGAGCCAATGGCTTTCACTCCTTCCAAACTGAGCAGGCCTCTACCTGTTAGTGCCCTCCACTCTGAAAGCCTTGCTAGCACCTACTTCAGTGCCTTTAACTAACTGATTCAAGAGAGTTGTTCTTATCTGATAATGACATTAGACTAGGCTATGCTGAGGTAGACATGGTTGATTCAATAGACCGCCTAACCTTACAGTGATATCTGACATGCGCGGTATTAATAGAAAGAAGCCTGTATTTGTAGTCAGGGGAGCCTAGGTCTGAATCCCAGCTCTATTCATTATACTACCAATATGTCTGTCCTAGGACACTCTGGGTCTCAGTTCCCTATTCTGTAAAATAAGGGAGTTGACATGAGACGATGTCTAAGGTCCTTTCCAGGTCCAGACGCTTTTTGGACAAATATTCTTCCTCCATGAAGCTTTCCCTAATCCCTCATCAGAAATGCTCTATTCACAACGCCTTACTGATACCCCTCTCCTTAATTTGCCACAATCTTTTTTAATTATGGTCATTTGTTTATACACCTCATTTTCCTTAGCAGATTAAATGACTCAAACATTTATTACACGTCTACTACATACACGGGGAAGGGAGAAAAGGAAAGGAATGAGCACTTTCATATAGCACCAGCTCTGTGTCAGGCACTGGGCTGAGTACTTTACAAATACTATTTCTCTTGATCTTCACAACCACCCTGGATGCTGTTACTATTCCTATTTTACAGTTTAGGAAACTGAGGCAAATAGCACTCAAGTGACTTGCCCAGGGTCACAAAGCTAGTGTCTGAGGCTGAATCTGAACTTAGGTCTTCTTGACTCCAAGCCTAGTATTCTATCCACTGCAACCCCTAGAGAGACAATATTCTAAGTACTGAGAATACAAAGGCAAAAATAAAATGGCTCCTGCCTTCTAGATAGCTACGTCTGACTGGAGCGGTGACAACATGTACCCAGATATATCAACACAAGGCTGTAGTTAGAGGCTTCACTTAGGAGCGGCAGCTGAGCTCAAATTTGAGTAGAAAAAAAGGATTCTAAGAGCCAAAGGGGAGGAAGGATTACATGAGGCAGAGCCTACCTGCAGAGGTGCAGAGAAGGGAGATGGACACTGAGGACAGTGAATAGCTAAGGACTCCATGTGACTGCAAGGCAGAGCACAGAAAAGGGAGTGATACGGAGAGAAGTCTGACCAAGTAGATGGGAGACAGCTTGCAGAGGCCTTGAAATGCCAAGCGGCACAGTTTATATTTCATCCTAGAAGTAATTGGTAGTCAACAAAAATTTCTGAGAAGAGGAATAACAACTAAACATGGGAGCTTGTATTAACTTGTTAATTGTGTGAAGGATGGATTAGATAGAAAAGATACTGGAGGCAGAAAGACCAAGCGGGCAAAGTCTAAAGTAGGACAGATGAGAGGTGATAGGAGGGGACAGAGCTGAGAAACGTTGTTGGGGTGGAACTGACGGTGCATGACAGCAGACTGAACATGAGAGAAGAGTTGAGAATGATTCTGAGTTTCCTACCTGTGTACCCAGAAGGGCAGCCACATTCTCAACACAAGTTTAAAGGACAGCAGTTGGTGTGAGGGGTGGGGTGGGGTGGGGGAGTGAAGCATGGGGGACATGATGAGAGCAGGGGAAGCAAAGTAGCATGGTATAAGAGGAAGAGCACTGAACTTGGAGACAGAAGACCTGAGTTCAAATCCTGTTCTACCAAGCTGTTACCTGTGTAACTTTGGGCAAGCTACTTTAAGAATTTAGTTCTCTGGGCCCGCCGCCACTTTTATAAAATAAGGAAGTGTGAACTATATGACCTCTAGGGTTCCTTACAGCTTGAAACTGATGATGCTACTATTCAAATGTGAACTCCTTGAGGGTAGGCAAAATATATTACTTACCTTTCTATTTCCTTTGTCTCTTGACCCAGTTATCACCTCCCACCTGCAATCAATCATACTCCCCTCCCTGGGCTCTAATGAGTGAGCATTCACTTACCCATCCCTGGGCTCTAATGTGTGAGTATTCACTTACCCAGAACCAGGCCACCCACTACTTCCTAGCCATTTCCAAACCATAAGACAGCCCCCTCCACCTTACCCCTTTCCAACTGTAGCTCTCTGAGTTCTTGTCTCCTCCTTTAGAAGATAAGCCCACTTAGGGCAGGAACTCTCTTGCTTTTATATTTGTATCCCCAGCACTTAGCAAAGTATTTGGCACATTTTAAGAACTTAAAGGCTTTTTCATTCATAGTACATTGCCTAGTTCACTGCTATGCACTAAGCATGTTTGCTGAATGAATAAATAGGAAAAGGATATTCAATTATCTATCCTACAAGACAAATCACTGATGTGTCCTTAAAAATCTCTTGTGCTTTAATAACCACCATGGCTGATATAAATGGAAACTGGCTTCTTATCATTAAACTGGGATCTGTGCTCAGAATAAATGAATAAAAAGCCCATGATCTCATGGAATTTCTCCTCAGATGAAAAGGTATGATGTTATAAGGCTTGAAATAATTGTTATTTATAATAAAGAAAAACTCTTTGGAGAATCAGGGTTTTTTATCAGTCATACTAAGAAAGCCATTGAGCAGTAATAACGTTTTCCATTCTTTTTTCAAAGAATAATTATAACAATAACTGATACATGTAACATTTTAAAATATACAAAGTATTCTGTATGTTACTGGTTCCCAAGCAAAAAAGGGAATACTATTAAAAACTTGATCCAAGGAATTAGTTGAAGTACCATAACTAGAAATTAAATGAGAAGACAACATAAGAATCACTTGAAAAATAGGCATTTCTTTGTTCATTCAAACATTTAAGTTTCTACTATGTATAAAAAATCATCTGATGGAAGAAATTTTAAAAATAAATAAGATACCATATCTGTCCTCCATAAGCTCATTTTATAATAGGGGAGAAAAGAAATATATACAAACAACTAGAATATAAACAAGAATACAAGTTCATAAATATTCAGAGCAAGAAAGACCATTGGGGTGGGGGATACATGAATAGGATTCAAATGAGTGCTATCTGGATATAGGACTTGAAGGATAGGCAAGATTTTAATAGGCAAACCTATTCTGAAGATTGGCCTAGTTATACTATTAGACATACCTCAGTTACTTGTAATTTATATATAACTTGGTTTAGTAAAAATGTTAACATGATTGGTGCTGCAATACCCTTCTTTCTATGATGATAAACCATAATTGTGAATGGCACTTTTTTTTGGAGAAATCAGATATTAACAAACTGGGGATATGGTTTGTTTTTAAAATGATTTGGCCTATTTCTTTGTTCATAAGCCAGCACCATCAATGATGTCAGCATAGCTCTCAGAATAAGTGTGGTTAATATGTGCTCCCTCTACAGAATCAGTTGGCTCTACAGAAGCAAAAGATAACACTGCTTCCTACATAAACATTTCTGTGAATTTCTCTCACCAGGCAGAAAGGAATAGTTTCAAATTAAAAATAAAAGGAGTAAGAAATTTAGGCTCCAAGGACACATGAAAATAGCTTTTAATATACTGAGTAGAAAATTCTACACATCACAAAGTCAATTGCTATACTAACAGGGCTAGACAAAATTTTGTGGGATCTTACATAAGAAAATCCATTCTACGTAGGACTTTTCACAAATTTAAGAAATGAGACTAAATACTTCTGACCCTGAAATTTAGTATCTGAAGATCCTATTTTAACTCCAAGTCATAATTTCCTTTCCATAAATAAAGTACCATCTGCAACCTGAGTATAATCCAATTTACCGCAAGATAAATGAGATTTCTGTTGTCAAGGCGATTTTATCCTACTTGTTCAAAGAAAGAGAAAAATGAAAAAAAAAAACCCACAAGGAATCCTTTTTAAAAGAAGCAAAACACAAAAATTACAGTTATAAACCCACCAAAAAAATTTAGAGTTTTATAAATTAACATCAGTGTAACCTCATAATATTGTTGGTCTTAGGTAATAAATTTACTTGGCAATGAAAATGCCTTAAGCAGTAAAGCACAGTAAGTAAAACAGTAAAAAAAAAAAAAAGGTGTTTTGTTTTGTTTTGTTGGCTAACCTGACTAGTATTACAGAAATAATTTTAAACTCCCCAAAATTACTATACAGAATAAAAATCCAGTTGATTTTTTTTTACTCAGATATGGTATGTCCTCGAGACATCAAACAATTTAATAATACTTTTATGCTAGAATTTGACAAATGTTACCACCTTCAAAAGCTTTTTCGCCCTATTGTACTTTACCAAACAGATATAATTATAAGATCATATTCAGTTTTAAAGGAGTGAAATAGTGATGATTTCATTTATTTGGTCTGTACTCATCTGATTAATAGCATTAACTTCAAAAATGTTACCAACAGAACTCCATTGTTATATACAGATTAGAAATGTAAACATAGTTTTCCCACAACTACAGACTTCACAACTGATTGTGCATCTCATTTCAAAGACCATTTTGCAAGGCTGAGGTTAAGACAACTAAAGAACACGACTGCCCCCTGGTGAGTCAAAAGGCAAATGACTCTCAATTCAGTAACAACACTTCAATTTTCTGTGAAACAAGAATAGGACATTATTTTGAGAAGCATTGACAGACAGAAACCTAGGCAATTTAACTACAACAACAACTGGGTTATATCCACTAAGGCACTGCAAGACAAGAGACAGTCTTCTTCATTTAATACCAAAACAGGAAAGCCAAAAGAAACAAAATTCAAACAATGTTACTTAATGTGACAGCAGTTAAGGCTACCACAGGTAACACAATGCTACATTATGTGAATGTTAGAAGTAGAAGAATCAATTAATCATCAAGTAGTTATTTAGTATCTACTATATGTCATGTTCAGTGCTGGGTACTAGCATTTACATAGTGTTTTAAGGTTTGCAAAACACTATACATAAATTTCATTTTATCCTCACGGTACCCCTGGGAGGTAGGTGTTATCACTATCCACACTTTACACATGGGAAAACTGAGGCAGACAGCAATCAAGTGATTTGCCCAGGGTCACACAACTAGTAAATATCTGGGATGGAATCTGAACCCAGGACTTCCTGACCCCAGGTCTAGGATCTATGCTATTATGCTACCCAATGAAAGAACTCTTCCTTTGAAGGAGCTTTCATTCTAATGGGGAAGACCAAAAGTACATATAAAAACATGTACAGGGGGGTGGAGCCAAGATGGTAGAGTAGAAGCACAAACTTGGCATGAGCTCCCGCTCCAATCACTTCCAATACATGTAAAAAAAAATGACTCTAAACAAACTTTAGAGCTACAGAACCCACAAAGTGACAGAGAGAACAAATCTGCTGAAGGAAGCCTGGCAGGCAGGCAGGAAGGGGCTATTGCACTGAGCTGGGAGCTGAGCCCAGCCCTGCATGAGCCTCGGTTCTGTCCCCAGAGCACCCCCAACCAGCCAAGGCCAGAGCAGATGTCAGGAGAGTGAATCACCAGCAGCTGTGGCAGTTTCCAGACTTCTCAACCCATAAAGGCCAAAGACAAAGTAAAAGGTCAGTGTGGAACTCTGTTGGAAGAGGGTGAATGGAAGAGCGCCGTCCAGCCCCTGCCCCTGGGATGAGAAGCAGCAGACTTGGGGCTGCTGTGCCTCAGCATGGCTGCTTCAGGAGCTCCTGGCCTGCAGATCATGGGGGGACCAAGCAACAATTCAGAGGGTAATCACTCTTACTTTAACCTACTTGGATCTGGAGCACTACTTGGGTGGTAGTCCTGGGGTGTGTGGCCAGTGAGCCAGAGCTTGTGGGGATTGTAGAGGGGGCACCCTTCTAATAGCTCCCGCAGCTGCAAAAACCCCAGCAATTTGGGACAAAGCTCTCTCCATTCTGGAAGCAGAGTTCTACCATGGCAAAGAGCTCAAAAGTCAAGTAACTGGCTGGCAATATGAGCAAGCAGAAGAAGCACAATCAGACCATAGAATCCTTTTTGGGGGACAAAAAGGATCAAGGAATAAAGCAGGAGGAAGACAGCAAAGTCAGAACTCCTGCATCAAAAGCCTCCAAGAAAAACATGAACTGGTTACAGGCCATGGAGGAGCTCAAGAAGGATTTTGAAAATCAAGTAAGAGAAGTGGAGGAAAAATTGGGAAGAGAAATGAGAATGATGCAAGAAAATCATGAAAAGTGAGTCAACAACATTACTGAAGAAAATAACACCTTAAAAAAATAGATGAACTCAACTCAAGTTATTGTGGAACTGAATCTTGTAAACTAAAAACGTAAACAAACAAATTAATAAAGACAAAAAAAAAATTTTTGGAGGGCAATTGGGTTAAGTAACTTGCCCAAGGTCACACGGCTAGGTTTTTGTTTGTGTGTGCATTAAGTGTCTGAGGCTGGATCCGAACTCAGGTCCTTCTGACTCCAGGGCCAACACTCTACTCACTGCACCACCTAGCCGCCCCTGACAAAATTTTTTTAAAAAAAATTAAAAAGTTCAGTTTAAATGGAAAGATCTAAGATACTCAGCTGAAGTTTCTGTGTAGTTAAATAGTTGCAGGCTTGTTTGCCAACTACTGTAAATATTCAGTAACACAAAACAAAACAAACTTACAAATAAAAGAAGTATTTGCCTTTGAGCATACTACAATCCTAGCCCAGTTGTTCCCATGAATGGGTGGCCTTCATTGTCCAAAATGAGTTTTCCTTTCTTGGTACTATTTTGCCCTGGAATGTAGTGTTTCCATTTTTAAAAAGACCTTAGCTTGATAGAAAAAAAAAAATACGTTAACTCAAATGTCAAAAGAGGCCCAAAAAGCCAGTGAGAAGAATGCCTTAAAAAGCCAAATTGGCCAGATGGAAAAGGAATTTCAAAAATTCACTGAAGAGACTAACTCCTTCAAAATTAGATTGGAGCAATTGAAAGCTAATGACTTTATGAGAAATCAAGATACTATAAAACAGATCCAAACAAATGAAGAAATAGAAGGCAATATGAAATCTCTCATTGGAAAAACCACTGACCTGGAAAATAGATCCAGGAGAAATAATTTAAAAATTATTGGGCTACCTGAAAGCCAGGATCAAAAAAAGAGCTTAGATACCATCTTTCAAGAAATTATCAAGCAAAATTGCCCTGATATTCTAGAACCAGAGGGCAAAATAGAAATTGAAAGAACTCACTAATGACATCTTTAAAAAGATCCCAAAAAGACTCCTAGGAATATCATAGCCAGATTCCAGAGCTCCCAGGTCAAGAAGAAAATACTACAAGCAGCCAGGAAGAAACAATTTGAGTTATTGTGGAAACACAATCAGGATAACACAAGACCCAGCAGCTTCTACATTAAGAGATTGAAGGGCTTGGAATATGATATTCCAGAGGTCAAAGGGGCTAGGACTAAAACCAAGAATCACCTATCCAGCAAAACTGAGTATAATGTTTCAGGGGAAAATATGGTCATTCAATGAAATAGAGGATTTTCAAGAATTCTTGATGAAAAAAACAGAGCTGAACAGAAAATTTGACTTTCAAATATAAGAAGCAAGAGAAGCATGAGAAGGTAAACAGGAAAAAGAAATCATAAGGAACTTATTCAAGTTGGACTATTTACATTTCTACGTGGAAAAACGATGATTGTAACTCATAAGACTTTTCTCAATATGAGGATTGTTGAAGGGAATATATGTGTGTGTGTGTGTGTGTGTGTGTATGTATGTCTGTATGTAAACACACATATATGTATAGGAGGGTAGATGTGTATATAAATATGTATGGGAGTGTGGGCGTATGTTCGTGTATACACAGACAGAGGGCACAGGATGAGTTGAATATGAAAATAAATAATAAAATTAAGAGGTGAGAGAGGAATTTCTTGGGAGGAGAAAGGGAGAGATAGATTAGGGTAAATTGTCTCATATAAAAGAGGCAAGAGAAAACTATTATAATGGAGGGGAAGAACAGGAAGGTGAAAGGGAATGGGACAACCTTATTCTCATTGAATTTGGATTAAGGAAGGAATAACATACACATTCAATTGGGTATCTTGCCCTACAGGAAAATAGGGGGGTAGGGGATAAGAGGGGGGGATGATAGAAGTGAGGGCAGATTGGGGGAAAAGGTAGTTAGAAAGAAACATTTTTGAAAAGGGATAGGGTCAAAGGAGAAAATAGAATAAGTGGGGGGTGGGATAGGATGGCGAGAAATATAGTTAGTCTTTCACAATATAACTACTATGGAAATGATTTGGATATCTACACATGTACAACCTATATTGAACTGCTTAACTTCCCAGTCGGGGTGGGTGAGGAGGGAAGAAGGAAAAAAATCTGGAACTCAAAGTTCTAAAAACAAATGTTTAAAAAGATTTTTTTTAACATGCAACTGGGAAATAAGATATTTAGGCACTGGGGTATAGAAATCCATCTTGCCCTATTAGAAAGTTAGGGGGGTAATGGGGGAGGATATAAGAGAGAACAAATCAGAGGAAGGGGTATTCAGTAGGCTTGCTTTTGGCGGGGTGGGGTATAGGGGAAAGATGGGGAGAAAAATTGTAACTCAAAATTTTGTGGAAATGAATGTTGAAAACTAAAAATAAATAAATTTATAAGTTAAAAAATCTTATTAAAAAACCATGTACAGCATAAATACAAAGTTAATAAATACAAATACACACAAAATAGTTTGGGAGGGAGAACACTAGCAGTTGGAATGGGAAAAAGGAAGAACCAGAAACTTTTGTTGAGTACAGGAAGCTTTTCACATCAGAGATTCAAATTCCCCTCACAATACTAAAATGTCATCAGCATCCTTTTGACCCACAGCAACTGCTACCTCTCTCTGACTTGGATGTTCTTCAAGAGCTTCCATAATCAGCTCTATAACATGTAGCATCTCTTTGAACTAAGGCAGGTTCGTGGACAAGACATAGACAACAATCCATCATCAAACTACACTGCAAAAACTACCAAAATATTTACTTTCATAATGCATATCATGAAATTAAAACATATAAAGTTTATTTTTATACTAAGGAAAAGCCATAAAAATGTATCTTCAGTTAAAATAAATTTAATAAAATATCTTGTTTTAAGCAACCTTCAAGGTAGAAACAATTTTGCATTCTACATTTACCTTTTTTTGCTTCACAGTATGAATTTTCAGGGTTCCTTTAGCTTTATTTATCCCTATTCTTGATACATAGCATTTCAGATGTGTCAAGGGATTCCCTTGTCAGAGAAATCAAAAAAAAAATTTTGTGTGGAAAAATTGATGAATTGCAGTTAGGAAACTGTGTAGTGGTTTTAACAAGTCCAACCTGCTCCCTGGCACAAAGCTCTATCTTCTTAACACATATGTTCTCCTGACGATGCTGTATGGTTTCAAATACTGAAATTCAACAATCTATGAAGAATCAGTGATGAGTGCCTTGGAGACACATGCTGGGCACATAAAAGCTGCAGGATTTTTCCAAAACTGACCTCTACACAAGAAGTGACTTAGGGCAGTGGTTCTCAAACATTCTGGTCTCTTGAAACTTTTATACTCTTAAAAATTTTCAAGGACTCCTTTCAAAGAGCACTTGTTAATTGTGTTGTATCAATCCATAGTGTTGCCATATTAGAAATTAAAATATCTAAGTATTATCATGAAAATATCTTTGACCTCACAGACCCCCCAGAAAGGATCTTGGAGACTTCCAGAGGTTCCCACATCATACTCTGAGAACCACTGGCTTAGGGTATACCAAACATATGATCATTTGGCAAGAAAAGCTAGATGACCCCAGTGCTTCACCAACAGCCACAAAATGGAAGAAAAAAAAAAGACCTTAGAGGAAGACCTCCAGGATTCTGGGTAAGACCTTTGCATAGCTCTAAGGAAGAATATGTTCCAAAATCACACAAAATAAAAAGGTATGGATCAGTTGCCATCTTCACTGATCGAAAGAATGCCCACACTGATGAGATTACAGAGCCACTAAAGTACTGAAGTATAAGCCAGTGGTCTATGATATCAAAAGCTGTAGAAAGGTTATCTTCGCCATGCCAGGTGAGGCAAAACTAAAGAAAACAGAATTCCACAATAGTCATCGGTCGAGTAAGCACAACTCAGAAAAGCATGGATTCTGTAAAGCTGTGCACTGAGCAGCAGTTAAAACTACTCTGTGTGATTTTTTCCTTTTCTTATGGACTCTCTTCCTTGGTAGTAGGTGACTGCTGTGATGAGAAAATAAAAGCAACAAGGGACTGATCCAGAAACTGCTTACAGAGATGAAATGGCAAGCTTTGGGGCAGCATTTTGCTGCAACCAAAAAAGAAATGTGCAAGAAGAAATGGACTTTTCAGGTTGAGGCTCCATGGAATATGAAAAGGAGGGACCTTTAACATTTCCCTGCGGCCAACTTTCCTTCTGAGCACTGGTTTGACTAAGTGCATATTAAAAGCACTGTTCCAGCTCTGAAAACTACAAACTTAACCAAAATATCAATTTGATATCAACTCAAAATTAAAAAAAAAAAACAGCAAGTCATGCATTCATATGCATTTACTCATGTCTTGAGGTTTTTTAATTTTTTAATCTTTATTGATAGTTTTTGTTTATCTCTTATTTGTTACAAGGTTGGTCATTGTTCTTTCCATCTATATTGTTGTAGTCATTACATACGAGGTTTTCCTGGTTCTGCTTACTTCACTTTTCAATTGTTTGTATAAATCTTCCCACGTATTTCTGAATTCTCTATATTCATCACTTGTTACAGTGCAATAACATTCGTGTGTAAATTCATGTACCACAATTTGCCACACTGTTCCCTAAATGATGGCCATCTACGTTGTTTCCAATGTTCTGCCTCAACAAAAGAATTACTACAACTACTTTTGTACATATGAGACCTTTACTTCTTTGATCTCTTCATGGTATACATCCAGCAAAGGGTTCGTTGAATTAAAGAGTATGAGTATGTTAGTCATTTTCTTAGAATGATTCCAAATTACTTTCTAGAATGACTGGGCTGATCCACAACTTCTCCAACAGTGTATTAGTGTAGCTGTCTTTCCACAATCTCTCCAACACTGACTATTCCCAAATTTTGTCATTTTTGCTGGGAGAAACTGAAAATAATTTTGATTTGAATTTTTCTTAAGAGAATTATTATTATTAATTTCTATTAATAATAATAAATGAGCATTAGTCTTTAATATTTGCAATTCTGTGGAGAACCATGTTTATATCCTTGCCCAGTGGAAAATGGTTCTTGGTCATACATAACTGTGTTTTTTCTATATGTATATGGATTATCAGACTTCTATGAGAGATGCTTTCTACAGAGATCCTCCCCTCATCAATAATTTCCCTTCTCATTCCAGCTACATTGAGTCTTTGTGCAAAAGCTTTTGCTATTTCATATAACTGAAATTAGCTACTTTGTCTTTTGTGATTGCCTATTTCTTGTCTAGTTAAGAATTGCCATGTCTTGCTATAGTTGTGCAAGGCATCTGCTCTGATTCTTTTCTAAATTTTTTATTGTGTGAACTTGAATATTCAGATCACACATCCTCTTTGAGCTTATTACGGCATATGGTTTAAGATGTTGCTCTAAACCTAACTTCTGCCAAACTGCATTCCAGTTTTCCTAGCAGTTTTTATCAAAGGAAATTATTCCCCAAATAATTTATGTTCTCAGGTTTATTGAAAACTGAACAATTAAGAAAAACCAGTTCTGATTTTTCCTTATCTGATCTCTTCTACTGACCTACTTTTATCTATTGTTTAATCAGTAATGAAGAGTTTCAGTGATTACTGCTTTATAGTATAATTTAAGGTCTGGAACTAATCTTCTCCCACTTTCCCCTCTTTTTTCCCATTATTTCTCTTAAGATTCTAGACCTTGTGTTCCTCCAAATGAGTTTTTAAATTATTTTTTTCTAGCTCTATATAGAAACAGCACGGCATAGTGGATGGAGAGCTGGACTCAAAGGCCTAGGTTCAAGTCTATCCTCTGACAGTCTAGATGTATGACTTTGGGAATGTCACTTAATCTCTCATGCTTTAGAGGTTTTCTCTAAGACTGTAAGTTACAGTGAAGTTGCCAACTATATCACATGAAAGATTTTCCTGATTCCAAAGTTCCCTATACCAAGGAAGTCACAGGTCCAGTCCCTATCCCTATTTACAAATTATCTCCTTGATAGGTTGACTTGTATATGACATAACTTAGGTATTATAACCATTTTTATTTTATTGGCATAACCTCTTGACTATTTAAGTCATTCTTATTTCTTAAAATGTGTTTTGTTACTGGATTTCTGTGTTCTGATTCTCAAAATAACTGAGATTTCTAAATGTATCAATTTAAAAAGTGTATACATTAAACCAGTGGTCTCCCAACTTTGTTGATTACACACCCCGATGTTTTGAGCATAAGATCCTAATATCTATACATTTATTTTTAAATTATATTTGCATGAGGGAGGGGAAATTTCATTTCCCCCATACAAGCAGGGTTAATTGATGTAATCACAGAAAAAGCAAAATAAGGAAGGAAAGGGGATATTAATATGCTAACAAAGTTCAAATAGCTGTCTATGCCCTGCCATATCCTTATGAAGCATGGGGAAAGTTATCTGATTGAATTGAAAAGGAGTTTGGGTTTGGCTAAGTAAAGATTGAACACACCCCAGGTGCCTTAAAAGACAAGCCTGCCAGCCTGAGGTATTTCAAGCATCTGGGACAGAGAGCAACATTTGGGAGTGTGACCCCTGGGCCTCTACCAGAGGGCATCTAGGTAAAAGAGAATTTTTCTCTCCTCCCTGTCCCATTGGTAGAAAAGTGGAACTACAGTAGGAAACCATGACCAGCAGAACACAGTTCAACAGCACTCAAGGAACAGTTGAGATACAACAAACAGGAGACACAGAGAGGGTCTGCACTCCTGACAGGAAGCAGCTTCAGGGAGTGTGACCTATGGCAGCAGAGAAGAGAGCTGTCGATGAGTTAAAGAAAGAACTAGCCCCAACAAGTGAGAATGGAACTGTGGGGAGAAACAAACCAAAAGACCCAGGTGAGCAACACACCTAGCAAAGGCTCGAGCAGGGGAAGTATCTAACGGGGGAGTAGCATATGGACTCCAGAAGAAAAAGAACATAAAAGCCTTGTAATACTTGACATGTTTCTCTTAGCTACACATGCATCCTACATGTATGCCTCACTAGCCACATGCTCTAAGTATGTACCCACTGGAAGATCCAACCTTTTTCCCACTGGTGCTGGGTACGTTTGTGGGACAGTAAACCCTCTAAATGTATGGAGGGGAATATTTCATAAATACTGTTCTCACTATGCCATCTAACTAAATGTCTTTGTTTTAAGCTAATTGTGTCTACTGTTTATTGAAAATAAGCTCACTGCAAACATACTTCAGAAAAACCTGGAAAGACTTGTATGAACTGATGCTGAGTGAAGTGAGCAGAACCAGAAGAATGTAGTACATAGCAACAGCCACATTTTGTGATGACTAACACTGATGGGAGTATTTCTTCTTAACAACGAAAGGATTTAAGACAACTCCAAAAGACTCATGATGGAAAATGCTACATAGCCAGAAAAAGAACTATGGAGTCTGAATGCAGACTGAAGCATATTTATTATTCATTCTCTTTTTGTTTGTTTCTTTCTTCTTTTTCATGGTTTCTCCCATTGGTTCTAATTCTTCTTTACCACATGATTATAATGTGAAAATAGGTTTAATATGAATGTATATGTAGAGCTTATATCATATATTACATGCCATCTTGGGGTGGGGGAGGGAAGAGATGGGGAGAAAATGTGGAACTTGCCATCTTATGGAAGTGAATGTTGCAAACTAAAAATTAATTAATTTTTTTAAAAAGAAGCTCACTGGTTGGAGCTTGGAAGCTATTCTTTTAGGAATATAAATCCACAAGGTACCCTTCTACACAAGGTAAGAGATGCCATTTAGGGGACCCAATCTTCAAGTAAAAATGTGCACTGAGGAGAGGGGAAAAGGGTAGCCTGGGGGATGCTATGTATACATGTACTATTGTACTAATAATGATATAAAACAAACAAAAAGTAGAAATTTTAAATGAAAGTGAATAATATTTGATTCTCAAACCAGTAAGAAGCCACTGGAGTTTGATGAGTAGGAAAGTGACATGGTTAGACTTGCACTTTAGGAAAATTACTTTGGCAATGGAGCATAAAATAACTTAGAGAGGGGAGAGTTTTGAAGCAAGGAGACTCATTAGGAGACTTAGTGCAAGGGTCCAAATGAAAGCTGGTGACAGCCTGAATTAGAATAGTAGCAGCTACATGAGGAACGAGAAGAGGCGAGGTGGGAGAGATTTTATGGAGAGAAAAAAGACAAGATTTTACAACTGATTAGATGTGTGGGATGAAGGAGAGTGAGGCATCAAGAATGACACTAAGACTGCAAAGGTGAGTAACTAGAAAGATTGTGGTGATTTTGACAGAAATGGTGAAGTTCAAAAAAAGGGGGTAGGTTTACAGAGAACAATAATGTCATGATCTGCAATGAAGATTATAACACATCCATGCCTACTTATACTAAATAAACTCACTCATTCCTGCCAAAAACGAAAAGGTTGGAGAGGACGGGTCTTATTCACTGACCACTACCCTGGAGCAGAGTCCTCCTCCAAAGGCCTGATCTGCGGGGCAGGGAATTTTGCCGGCATAACTGCTAATATACCTAAGTGTCAGATAATAACCATCATAAGGAATACCAAAGCCTGGTATAACTGCAAGAGCCAGCACTGGGAGAGAGCAGAGCAGAGAAGTATTGAACAATAAAGGATGAAGGGGTTAGTGTACTTGGTCATGTTAAAGAGAAGCCCTAGAATAGGCTATTACAGAAAGAATGGGATCTGACCTATTTTCCCATCCTCTCCCTTTGAGTTCATTCAATGCCTCCTCTTTGGAGACAACTTAGACAAAAATATAGCCATTCCACTTAAAACAAAACCCAAGTCTTATAGATGCCTAAAACCACAATAAGGAAAAGATCTTTTTTTTTGGGGGGGGGGGGGCAGGAACAAGTGAGGCTAAGTACGGCTAGTCCTACAAGATGAACCCTTTGAAATTCAGCTTCTGATTTCATCATTTGCCTAAAACTGCTCTTTCCAAAGTCATGAATGATCACTGTCAAATCTAAAGGCCTTTTTTCAATCCTCATCCTAGTTGAGCCCTCTGCAGAATTTGATACTATTCATCACCCTCTTCTCCTGTAGACTCTACCCTCTCCAGGTTCTCATGATACTGCTCTCCCTTGGTTCACTCTTCCTACCTTCCTTCTTTCCTGTCTAACCATCCTTTATCAGTCTCTTTCACTGGTTCTTCATCCAGGGCACACATACCAACCATGGATGTCCCTCAAATCCTGGGACCTCTTTTCTTTTTCCGATATCTTCTAATCATCTCCCATTGGGTACAGATGCAATTTTCATCTCTATATAAAGATTCCCAGCTATGTATCTCCAGCCCTAAATCCCTCCCCACTTCTGCCTACTGTCTTCTGTCACTTCCTTCAAGTCTCAGCTCAAATCCCACCTTCTGGAAGTCTTTATGCCATCTCTTCCCTTCTTCCTTCCCCTCCCCACCCACGGCTTGCTCCTTCCCTCTAAGACTATCTTCCATCTACTCTGTACGTACTATTCTGAACATTCTCTCCCTCCTCCCACAAGAAGGTGGTGACTGCGTGAGACCAGGAATCATATTTTTTTTTTGCTTTTCTTGATATTCCTAGCAATCAGCACAATGCCTAACTCATAGTATGGATTTAATAAATGTTTATTGACTACATTAGATAATGTTAAACTCAGCTATTCTACAGTCACTTTCCTTGTCTCACTCCTCAAGTCCTCATCTTCATCCTCTACCCCACCCATCCTGATCTAAGTAGCTTACATCATTACCTTATGAAACTTTTCAGTGATAATTTATAAACTGTTAATTAATATTTGTTTGTCACTTTTTACTAGTGTCACATCTAAAAACATCTGATGTTCTTAATAATCATATCAAACTTCTATTAAAAGGTAGCAGTGTAGAGTTCAATGTATTTATGAAGTCAAATCCAAATTTTTATTTTCAGTAAAGTCAATAAACATTTATTAAGCACTCACTATATGCCAAATACTGTGCAAAGTGCTGGATTTCACAAAGAATAGAAAATATTTTAAAATCCACAGGACCTTAAAAGATAATTCAGATCACTGTCATATTCTAATCACTGACTATATAGTCATTTATGATGAATGATACTCATTCCTTGGCATGTGTATGGCCTAAAACAATTAAAATTAAAACTACTGCTAACATTTAATCATAAAAATCAGCCTATGACATTTTTCCACAATTTCTTCCTATTACAGAATTTAGTGAGAAATTTTCCATACAAAAATCCATCTACAAAATAAAATAACCTTTTGAATAAATACCAAAAAGTGCCAAATTTCTTTTATGTATGACTCCAAATCCTATTTTATGTAAATAACGACACGCTAATTTGTTATCAATCCATGTCCTTCAGTTTTAAATTATCTGCTTTTAACTTTTCAGTATAATGCACCAAACTCTGTTGTCTGGACCTGAAGGAACAAAGTACATTCAGTTCACCTGGAAACAGTTTCTTACCTTTGAATCTTCATTGCTCACTCCAAGTTCTAACACAGCTTGAGGAGATTTCAACTTTGCTTGATTAGACTGAGCCATTTGAAGGTTAAGCTGCCATCCAATTGTCTCAAGCTACAACAGACAAATACAGATGGAAATCAGATGGTGCAGAAGCAAAAAACACAGCCCACTTCAAGCATGGCTCCCCTCATAGAAATGCGAAAGAGTAGCCAATGAGGTTCCCCTCTTGTCAGCCTAGTTTCCTTCAATATCTGTACCCTACAATTCTCCCTCTACTGACAACTTGGCTTCTTGTCAAACCTATCAGAGTCAGCAAAACTAAGCAGTTTATTCTAAACAGTAATGGTTCTATATAGTGGCCCAAATAACTCCAGAAGACTTATAAGGAAACCTACCTCCCTACTCTTGTTAGAGAGTTAGCAGGCTGCTATACAGAACACTGCCGTCAACTAACGGTCAGACAGGGTCCTTGATGAGTATCTTTTGTTACATATTAGGTCCTTTGTTATATGGGGAGTTTCTGTGCAAGATGGGTTAAAGGGAAGAGGCAGTAATGTAAAAATACATCAATAAAGTATTTTTAAAATAATACTTCAGAAACTGAAGGAAGGCAGACAAGAAAGGCAGTCACTTTGTGGCATTAATGCCTTTCTCTGCTAAGCTCAAAGCATCTTAAAAGACATTTCAGGGACTTCGTTAAGGAAATAACAGTTGTTGGTATTATGTTAATGAAGCCAGGAAATATAACAGTACTGGGGAGGCTAGGTGGCGCAGTGAGTAGAGCGTAGGCCCTGGAGTCAGAAGGACCTGAGTTCGGATCCAGCCTCAGACACTTAATGCACACACAAAACAAACAAACAAAAAAACCTAGCCGTGTGATCTTGGGCAAGTTACTTAACCCCAATTGCCCTCCAAAAGGCAAATATATATATAACAGTACTACCCCACAAACACTGCTTTCGATAACATACATACTTATTTTTTCCATGTAATATAAATATACTCCATGAACACAAGCCAACAATTTCTGAGGCAAGGCAGACCATGAAAAAATGAAACTATGGTCATTCAATTTTTCTTCCTAATATATCAAAACATATGACTTTGCCTTGACTAAATTTGCTAACTTACTAACTCCTGCAATGTCAAAACCAATTTAGGGTCTTGTATTTACTTTTTTAAATTTCAAGTACCAAAATGCATTAGAAAGTTTCGTGAACTCCAGGTTAAATATTTGACAATATGAATGAGTAATGAAAATATAAGTCTACCTGATGACACTGGTAAGAATGACACTATCAAAACAATTTTAGATTGACTAACTTTTAAAAGACTGTTAAATAATTGGAAATCACAGAAGTAACTGAGAAGCAAATGGAGAAAGAAAACTTAAAGTGTTTTCTTTTGAAAGGTAATAAATGAACAAGAAACCATAGCTATGGCCCTAACTCTAGCACAGTACCTTTAGGAGACTAGGGATGGAGGGAGATGTTGTACAGACATAATCAAATACCACAGGCTAAAAATCAATTAAATGGAACATTTTAAATAAGGCCCCTTGATGTGCTGATCTTTATTACGGATGTACAACAGCCCAAGACACCAACCCACAGCTGTTTCTGAGTAACCACATACTACACACTTTCAATAACTAAGGATAAACACATGCTAGCATATTTCCTCTGCCTGGGACAATTCTTGATGCAATATGTCATTGTAATCATCAAAAAGCATTTATTCCACACCCATGTGTGTTTTTACAAAACTGCCATGACTGGTACTATGCCCAGGAATATCAAAGAGAGGCAGAAGAGACCATACCGGTCATCTAGTCCAACTCCATAGTTCTGCACATAAAGAAAATGGGGCCCAGCAAGTTCACATGTTTCGCCCATTGTCATCCACATGGTAACTGTCAGATACGTGATTTGATTCCAGGTCTCCAGACTCCTATTGTACAAGAATATCAAGAATATCTCCTTGAAATAAACATAGGACATGTTTCACCCAAGAGAGCATGTGTTCTAACCTAAGAAGAGGAAATTAGTGCTCAAAAAGGCTACAGGACTTACCCAAGGTCATAAAGCATATTCACTCAGAGGGTCAGTCTTCTCAAGTCTACCTCTGCAATGTCTCTCCCAGTCGTCCCCTTCTCCTCACTGCCACTACCCTATTTCTGGCCTTCACTTCTTTTCTGGACTACTTCAGTAGCCTTCTAATTGGCCTCCCCATCTCGGGAGTCTCTCGCCCAATCTCTCCAATCCATCCTCACAGCTGTCAAGACAATTTCCCTAAAGCACAGATCTGACCACAGCATTCCACCACTCAATAACCTACAATGATATCCTTTTTACCAAATAAAAATGCCTTTGTGTGGCATGTAAAGCCCTCTGTAGCCTGGTTTCCACTTACCTTTCCAGCTTTACTGTACAAGTACCTTTTACATACTCTCCAATCAAGTTAAATTCTATTTCTAGATGTTCCTCACACATAATATTCCATCTCCCTGCCATGGCTGAAAGGCCGTGCGCCTCTTCACCTTCATCTCTTATGTAATCTTTCCTTACAGTGTTAAGTTCAGGAATGAATTTCTATGAGAGGCCTTGCCTGATCCTCCCAGCTGCTAGTGCCTTTCCAAAAAATTCAGCATGTATGTATTTTGACCTCAGTGGTCATTCCATCTAATCACCAACTAAACAGAAAGTCCTTCACACTTACAAGTGATTATCTAGCCAACCTTATATCCAGTGCTAATTACAAAATCCCTTCCACTTCTGGAAAGCTCTAAATGTTTCGAAATTTTCCCTCACACAGAGGAGAAATTTGACTCCCTGCCTCTTCCTCCCATTAGTGCTAGTTCTGCCACCTTGAGCTACACAAAATAAATCTAATCCCTCATCCATATGCCAATCCTTCAAATATCTGACCTCTTCCCAATGAAATCACAGGTGTCCCAAAAGAATCCAATCATCTTGTTTCACCATTGTATCTCACTGCTGAGGCTACTGAGTCATATGAAGTCCACTAAAACCCCCAGATCTTTTTCACTCCTGTCCAGTCATGCCTCCTCACTCCTGTAGTTGTGAAATTTATCTTTTTAATTCAAATGTAAAGCTTTAAGTTTGTTTATTTAAATTGTATCAAAGGTATTGATAATGACATTAAACAGAACAGAGTGAAGGAAAGATCCCTGGGGTATTACACTAGAGATCTCTATTAATTATTGATCTTCAGGTTCGTCTCTAGCCATTATTCACTGTTCTTTGGGCCCAGTCATTTAATCAGTTCCAATCTACCAACCTGTCCTACTAGCTAGCCTACACTTCTTCATCTTATCCCCTAGGATATCATGAGAGTTCTTGTCAAATGCCTTGCTGACATCCAAGTATGCTATGCCTCTGGCATTCCCCTGCTCTTTCTACCCCATATTCCATTATCTCTTCAATGTAAATACAATTTCATAATACTTAAATGAATGCCCTGCTCTAATACTTCCTCAGAGTGCAAATTTTGATGGATCTTTTTTAGTCATAGTAAATCATGGAACGATAAAACAAAGAAGGAGTCTTCAGATTTTAGTGTGCGTCAGTGAAGGCAGTATTCCCCATCAAGAAATCAGAAACCATGGGAAGTACTGAGGGTTAGGGTTAACCCATGCAAACTTCTGCAACCCTTTGTTATGTTGTCCTATTAGTTTGCTATAGCAGTTTGACCAACGTGCTGGGTGATCTTTCTCATTTTCTTTTCACATCAGAAGGATACCAAAAGATACACTGGTTATCCCTTCCTCTCACCATATTCTCACCAGTTTGTCTTCTTTTTGAATCTTATGATTTTGACAAAATCCTTTCCTACAGATCTCCTTGTTCATAATGGGTTATAGCCTACTCTTATAAGTCTGGATGATATTCATTTTTAATCCTTCAGAGACTGTAATGTACAATGACCTTTAGTCATATAACACCAATAGAAGGATAATGGCATTAAAAAGACTGACAGGGACTTCCAGGGCATACAAGCAACAAGCTAGCAAACTAGACATTTTCTCCAATCCCCATGACCCCTCAAACCTCTCCAAAACAGAAGATGCTAAAGATAAAAGTAATTTCAGCTGTCTCCAAGGTCTAGCACACATAGAATCCAAAGGAATGTTTAAACAACACACATACACACACACATACACATGCACACACACACACACACACACACTGTTTACTGACCTGAGCTCACTCAGCATCTCTCTCTAATCTCCTGTGCTACCAGCAGCAAGACTGCACTAGCAGACCTTAGTAGACCCTTGTATCTTGATTCCCCCTCCTGCTTCCCAGTGCCATGGAGACCTTGACCCAGAATGCAGAAGTTTGTTCAAGCCTCAACAGGCAGGTTAGTCACAGTCCTTGAGGTACAAAAGCTTTCCAGGGGTGGCAACCCAGAAGCACAAATACTACAAAGCTCTGAAATGGTAATGCCAGTGACAACAGGTTCTGAAATGCTGGTGCAGGCCAGAGAACTAAAGAACAGATGGAATGGGAGAGGTCATCAGAACAGGATGAGAGAACATGGGAAGGGGAGGATGGTGTAACAGTAATGGGAATTTGAAGATTTTCCCTGCTTTGAAGTCCCTGCCCCCCCAATAGGCAGAATGTAATCACACGGAGCTAGTGGTGAGAGGAGCTTACTGAAGGGTGGAACAGAGGCCACACAGGAAGCTTGGCATCAGAGCAGCTAGACAGTGGGAGAAAAAGGATGCAGTCAGGGAGACAGCTAGGCTTCTGAGTGTTTGTCCCCTGCTGTGACAGTTAGGCTTGTGAGTGTTGATTTGTGGGAAGGCTAAAGGAAGGTGTGGCTTCATTCATTTCTATGCTACTATGATCGATTCCGTTTCCTGGTGTTGGGATTTGCTTTTCTGGTGTCTGAATACATTTTTGCTTCTGTCTTCTACATGGAAGGTCTGTTATATTTTACAATTGAGAACTATGCTGGCATATTTACAGTTGCCATTGGTGCTGTGAATATTGCATTGGAGCTACAGATGAAAAGTTGGGGAATGGCTGATAATGCACTCCCTCGAGCATAAGGAAAGAGTGGGGCCAGGTCAGACCACCCAAAAGTTAGTTGAGGCAAAGACCTAGACTGTTGAATCTACCATGTGTGGGAGAAGCCTTTGAGATCCAGCCCCAAGGAAACTATAATCAGAGGACAAGGAGTCAAGAAACAAGTGATAAGGAAAATAAGGGGGGTGGGAGGGAGATTGAAAATCTCAAAGACTTAAGGGGAAAAAAACCAATCAGACCTTGAACATAAACAGATAAGTCAATAGGAAAAACTAATAACAGAAGGAAATATGGCCTCCAGATCTAGTTAATGAGTTCAGATATCTATGAATAAATGCTACAAAATAAAGGAAAACATCCAACACTTGAAGAGATAGGAAATCCTAGAAAACTTGAGAACGTAGATCCACAACATGTTCCTGAATGGTTTAAATAAGAATTATGAGAGCAGAAATTGTGTCCTGCACAGCAAAAATAAAAAACAGAATAAGAAAGCTTTAATCTGCAATGTCAAGCCTCCCCAAAGAAACAAGATAGAGAGCAACAGAATGGAAATGCAAATACACAGAAATGAAGGACAACCTGGAATAAGAGAAATGAAAAAAACAAGATTATTAAAAGAAAATATGCTCACTATGCATATGGATCCAAAGACAGGATGCATGGAGACAACTTAAGAATCATCAGCCTCCTAGAAGAACATGACAGAACAAAAAACTGTCAACACCCCAATGAAGTAAATAATAGAAGAAAACTACCCAGAACTTTTGAATGCAGAAAATGAAATTCCAACTGAAAGAATTCACACATCTCCTCCAGGAAAACATATGAGGCTGCAACTCTAAGACACATAGGAATTCAATTAAAAACAACAATTTCAGCAATCCATTAGGAGAAAGACCTTCAAATACAAAGAAAAATATATCTGATCAATGCAAAGGAAGGAGGAAATGAAATAGGGTCCCAAAGAGCAATAGACCTCAGGATGAAGCCCAGGGTGACCTTGAACATCCCAAATAAAGGAAAGGCAGGAGTAAATAAATGCAGCTGACACAGACAGCAACAGCAACAGAGTGACAACAGAAAGACCAGTAAAAGACTTCTTTCTAAACATACACATAAAGAAGGGATGAACATGGAAATATGATAGAGGTAACACTGAAAAGGCCGATTGGAGGCATCACGGACAGACTCTAGTGACACCCTGCCTACAGGTGAATATTTCTTGTGTTAGACTACATTATAACATTTTTTTAAAGAGGCAATATTCTCAAGGGAAGTAATGGGGGGTGGGGGAAGGGGAAGCTAAGAATGGAGAGGATCCTAGCAGTTACCAGAGCTCATACTTGTACTATGAAGTGGTAACAATAAAAAAAATTTGGTACCACTTAAACAGAAAAGTTGATCAATGGACTAACAATGACAAAAGGCAAACATGATAATATAATTTTTGATGTACAGGCTTCAAATTAATACATTACTTAAGTTTAAAAGGTTATATTATTTAAAAAATCAGAGAAGAATAGAAGGTTCATTTTACAACTGCAACAAAAGTGTTAATTCCTCAACAAGGAATAAATATTATCAAAGAAGATAAAATGAACTATTTAAATTATATAAAATTTAAAGGCTTTTGCATGAATAAAATCAAGTGAGTTAGAATTAAAAGGGAAGCAGCTAATTGGGAAGAAATATGATAAATGTCAGATATCAGAAATATTCGAGTAATAAATAAAAATACATAAATACAAAAGACATTCCTCAATGCATAAATGGTTGACAGGATATGAATGGGTAGTTAGTTTTTAAATGAAGAAACACAAATTATCAACAATCATATGAAAGAATAACTGATCATAAAAGACAGTCACAGTAATGCACTCTTGGTGGAAGTATGAATTTATCCAATCTCACGAAAAATGATTTGTAATTTCCAAAAACAAAAATGACAATAAACTATACTTTACCCTTTAACACAACAATGCTTCTGCTGGGGGGCAGCTAGGTAGTGCAGGATATAGAGTTGTGGGCCTGAAGTCAGGAAGACTCATCTTCCTGAGTTCATATCTGGCCTCAAACATGTAACCCTGTTTGCCTCAGTTTCTTCATCTGTAAAATGAACTGGAGAAGGAAATAGCAAACCACTCCAATATCTTTGCTAAGAAAACTTCGAATGAGGTCATGAAGAGTTAAACATAACTGAAAATAATTCAACAACAACTTCTACTAGACATCCCTCAACGACAGCGGGAAAGTTCCAAGTGTACAAAAATATTTATAATGGCATTTTTTGTAGTTGCAAGGAATTGAAAATAAAGTGGGTACATACATCTCTCAATTGAGAAACGACTGAAAAAAAGCTGATGAATGTAATGGAATGTTTTATGGCAAAAATTATGAAGAATCCAAAAAGACTTACATAAACTGGTATCAAATGAAGTAAGCAGATCTGGAGGAATATTAATATAACTCAATAATGTAAAGAAAAATAACTCTGAAAGACTTTAGAACTCAGAACACTGCTGTGTCCAAAGACTGATATCTCCCACCTCCTGGCAGAGAAGTAGTCGACTATAGATACGGAATGAAGGCTATATTTGTAGACATATGCAATGTGCTGATTTGTTTTGCTTGACTATACTTATTGGGGGTGACAGAGAAAAGAAAGTTATTAGGAAAGGACAACGATACAAAAGAAAGAAAGAAAAAGATTATTCAACAAATAAGTAAATAAAAGTAATTATGTAATCATCAGTTCTCAAATAATAAAAAAGTCAACTGTGGTTTACACAGGAAATATGTCATTTCCAGAAATAGAAATAACAAAAGTCAACAGTTTATAAATTGCTTTGGGGAGTCTAATAAATGCTAGAAGAAAGAGAGTTCCTAAAGAAGAGGCTCTTTGCTGGAAAAATTCTGTTCAATTTAGAGTTGTGAGAAAAGATCCTGAAATGATCATACATACCGCTTTGACCCAGTGATTTCACTACTGGACAAATACCACAAGTGAGTTCAAAGACAAGGGAAAGGTTTCCTATAATCAAAACAGTAATAGCAACAATTTTGTGTAGTAGCATAAAATGGGAAAAAAGGTAATGCCCATGAATTTGAAGAATGGTTGAACAAATTGTGGGATATGAATACAATGGAATATCAATGATAGTAACTTATGATGACTAGGAAGAATTCAGAGAAACATGAGAAAACTTGTAGGAACTAATACACAGTAAGGAAAGTAAAACCAAAAGAATAATATACACAATGACATAATAAGATAAATGAAAAAAGAAGACATCAGAATTCAGGTTAAATATTCTGACCAATTCTGTCTCTATAAAAGATTAATTAATCATTACTTAGTTCCTCTAAGTAAGCTAGTTAGTGTTGTAAGAGCTGTTAATGGGGAATGCTATTCCTCTCACTGTTTTTTTCCAAAATATTTTGGTGTTACAAGGTGAGGGTAAGGGGTTCCAATGACAAGGGTATGGCTATTTTGAGCAAAAGTGTGATACAAAAATGAATGGCATTAGTAGAACGTTAAGTGTTTGAAAAATTCTAACTCCTCATACTCCATGACTACAAAAAATCAGCAGACACAACATACAACATAGGAAATTGTTTTTAAAAGAACTATTCTGATATTAATCAAGAAAAAAGTCACCAGATCAGTAGGAACACTTTTCCACACTTGTAACTGTGAGGTTACATATAAATGTAAACGTAATGATCATCAGTATTATCAATAACATTCAGCAAAAAAAAAAGAATCCAATGTCAAATTGGGCCTTATTAATTGTACAAAATTTGCTTCTATTTAATATAATGTACTGTCCAAACATTTCTTATGATAAAATGTTACTTTGAATGTTTCTTTTCTATTCATACTGCAATTCAGAAAGGTGAGTGTATTTAGAGTTTAATCAATACAAGTTTAGCCCTTATTAACATCAAAAATAATATAAGTCTCTCAGATTATTAATATCTTCCAACCACAGTTTATAGGGTGTGTCATAGCTCATCTCACTTTTATAACTTGAGGTGACACATTCCTCTGAGAAACTGTTAGTTATAATGTCAGTCTAAAATGGTAATGAATTCATTATCACTCTAATTATCATATACCATTTGCAACTTAAGATGAAAAAAGTAAAAAACTTATAACCAAAATTGTTTTGCAACTTCCTCTTCCCAACAAATAAAGGTCAACTGTACGGTAAGATAAAATCTTAAAAACTGAAAAATAAAGTTCAAAAGGAGACTTGTCTATATTTCTTTAAACTTTTCTCAAAAACAATTTTATAGCTGGAAGAATCCTATTCCAACACCCTCAGTTTTATAGATCATGTAATTGAAACCTAAAGAGATAAAAGTGTCTTGTCCAAGGTGACATTGCAAATTAGTGACAAGAGTCCAGCTAGAATCCAAGTCTCCTTACTTCCAACCTACTAACTTCAGAAGAAGACCAAATCCTTGGCTACTATGCAGTTGAAATAATGTTCTGTACAAAATGTAAGAAAATGTGTGGCAAAAAACATATTATAAAAGTTTCAACCACATCCTTAAGTTAAACATTTTGATCCTGTTGTGGACCCATTTCTGAAACTCTGGTTACTTAATTATTAGCAAATATTAAAACTAAGAAACTGAACAAAGACATAACTCATTAAAGGAAAATCCAATATAAAATTACTTCCTATTTTAGAATTCACAAATCAGAAAGCTAATAGACATGCCAAAAAATTAGCACCTACCCATCTTTTAAATGCCCAGTTCATTCCCAATATCTTTCTCTATGCTCCTAGCTATATCATATTTTCATTACTACAAAATTTTATGCTTTGTAAGAAGAAATTCCCAACCCATAGACTGCATTCTAAAAACTAATTTCTCAACTTGGTTGTTTGAAAGCATTTTCCCAAAGGAAAAAAATGTTTAGGGGGCAGTTAGGTGGCACAGTGAGTAGAGCACTGGTCCTGGAGTCAGGAGGACCTGGGTTTGGATCTGGCCTCACACACTTGACACACATACACAAAAACTATCCATGTGACCTTGGGCAAGTCACTTAACCCCAACTGCCCTACTCTCCCCCCTCCAAAAAGCAAAAAAAATAAATAAATAAATAATAAATTTAAAATGTTGATCAATTTCCTAGATCAGCCTACAAAAGCCTATTTAACCTAAAATATAGAGGAAAGTTCTCTAGAGTCCGAAAATAGATGCTTCATCACTCATGGAGGTGACTTTGGGTTCTTAAAATCCATGTCACTGGAACACAACTTTTGGTAATTTCTATCATGCTGGCCCAAATGCAGGAGGAGTCAATTTTCCAAGGAACAACCTAGCTAGTTATGGAGAGGACATCACTGTTAGGCTGTACACCTGAAATTTTTTCCTCTCGACATGGTAATCCCTGAAAGTAATAATAAAAAATGGGCCTCAGTGTTATAAATCCATATATGCAGTGACAGTAGCAGAGAAAGTAAAAAGGGAAAAGGTACTAAGAATCAGTTGTTGTAGGCTCTAAAAACTTCAACTGTCAGTATATTAAATGTGAGATTTTATTCAATCAATAAACACTAATTAAGTGCCTACTATGTGCGTGGCACTTCACTAAACTCTGAGGATACAAAAGGAGGCAAAAGCAGTCCCTGATCTCAAGGAGCTTACAATCTAATGGGGGGAGACAACATGCAAACAAACATATACAAAACTTATGTTTTGTATATGAGAGATAGGAAATAATCAACAGAGAGAAGTCACTGTAATTAGAAGGGGTTGGAGAAGGCTTCCTGTAAGGGTGAGATTTTAGTTGGAAATTAAAGGAAGTCAGAAAGGTTAGTGGTCAAAGTGGAGGAGGGAGAGCATTCCAGGCAAGGGGGGCAGCTAGGAAGAATGCCTAGAGTAGAGTAATGGAGTATCTTGTCTTGTTCACTGAACAGCCAGGAGGCCAGTGTCACTGGATTGAAGAGTATGTGTCATTGTAAAAAGACTGGAAGATGGGCTTCAAATGTCAGAGCATTTTGTATTTGTTCCTAGAGACAACAGAAAGCCACTCTAATTAGGGGTGTCAGACATGGTTATACCTGCACTTTGGGAAAATCACTTTAGTGGCTGAATGGAGGATGGATTGGAATGGAGAGAAACCTCAAGTGGGCAGATCTACCAGCAGGCTAATGCAATAATCCAGTATGAAGTTATGAGGGCCTGAACTAGAGTGGTAGCTGACAGATCAGAGGGAGTACATTGAGAGATGCTGCAAAGGTGAAATCAATAAATCTTACAACAGATTGGAGATGGGGGGGGTGAGAGACTGTGAGAAATCCAGGATGATTCCTAGATTGCAAGCCTGAAAGGCTGGGAAGATGGTGCTGCCTTCTATGGGAATACAGAGGGTAGAAGTTGGAGAGGACTTAGTTAAAAAGATAATGAGTTCAATTTTGGGCATATTGAGTTTAAGATGTCTGTTAGACATCTAGTTTGAGAAGTCTGAAAGGAAGTTAGGAAAGAAGGAGATATTATACTGGAGGTCAGCAGAGAGACTGGGACAAGAAAGGTAGATATGAGAATCATCAGCACAGAGATGGTAATTAAATCCATGGGAGCTGATGGGGCCTCCAAGTGAGGTAGTATAAAGGGAGAAGCAAAGAGGGCCCAGGACAGAACCCTGAGGACACCCGTCGTTAAAGGACGTGATATGGAAGAGGATCCAGCCCTACCCTCAGAGAAAGAGAGGACAAATAAGTATAATAAAGTCTTACAAAGATGCATATGTCTATATACAAGTATGATTCTAGACAACTACATGTATGTAAATACAAGTGCATGTATGTGTACATAGATATGTCTGTATATATGTATATATGTAAATATATCTTAACTGTAGCCTTTGGGTAGGGAAGAAGGGGAAAAAAAGAACAAAGTAAAAAGTGCACAGCAGAGAACAATAGAAAATCTATAAGGAAGCAAATAAGAGATGGCCAGCTCTGAACATAATACATAGTATTTATTACATAGGCTTTATTGAAATGGAAATTTATTGCTGTATAATTTAAATCCTCTCTTACATTCTGCTGTACACATGGCAATGCTTTTTTTCTTTTCTTATTTCTTATTTAAGCTTCAATATTTAAGTTTACAATATGTTTCTTTTTCTTTTCTTATTGAGTATTTAGGTTCTTGTATTTAAGTTTAAAATTTTTTAAAAAGGAAGAAGATCCATCAAAGAGACATAAGAAGAGTGGACAGAGAAGTAGGAGGAAAATCGGAGAGAATGGCATCCCAAAAACCTAGAAAGACGACAATATCAAGAAGAAAAGAGTTATCAACAGTGTCAAAGGCTACAAAGAGGTCAACGAGAATGAGGATGGGGGGGGGGGAATCATTGGATATGGCACATAAGAGATCATTAGTAACTGAAGTATAGTTTTAGTGGAATAATAAGGTCAGAAATTAATTTAGACTACTCATTGGAAGGATGTAAGGGGCTAAGAAGAGAGAGGGAGAGAGGAGACAGAGTAGAGGCACCTATGGTCAATAGCCTTCTCAAAATTTTTAGCTAAAAAAGGCAAAAAACAAAGCATAGGAAGTTAGTTAACAGGGATCGAAGGATCAAGTGAGGGGTTTTTTTAGGAAAGGGAAGTTGTGGACATGTTTGTAAGCAATAGGAAATGAGCCAGTAAAGATAAAGAGACTGAAAATAAATAAAAGTGTGAGGATGATCAAGGAGACAGTTTACTGGAAGAGAATGAATAGGATGGAATCACTTGAACAAATAGAAGGGGTTAGCCTTGGTGATAGACTACAGGTGCAAAAAGGAGTATACATTTTCAGAAAAAGCCAACATGTAAGTTGGTTTTGCTTTTTGTTTCAAGAAAGAGCTCTTAGAGAGGGACAATAAAGGGAAGTGACAGCAGCTTTAAAAGAAAAATAAAAAATAAAAACAAAACCCTTCAATAAAATATTTTTTGAGGGAAGGAAAGAGAAGTCAGATAGTATGGGACCTAAACTGTCACGGCTTTACCTGGCAGACAACAGGCAGGCACTGAAAATTTTTGAAGAGGGAAATGACATGCCTAGATCTAGGTGTCAGGAAGATTGGTCTAGCCACAGTATGATCAGAGAAAGAAAGTCATTGCAATTGTCCAAATGTATGGTAGTAAGTCACTGTATTAGGAGGATGGCAGAAGGACTAAAGATGTGGAGACAAATGCAAGAGATGTTACAAACATAAAACTGACAGGATAACTGAATGCTGGGAGGTCATTTCTCTAAAGTGATAATAATTTCAAAACAAAGCAAACTTACTGTTTCTATTTCTTGTTGTTCAGTCATTCAGTCATGTCCAACACTTCATAACCCCATGGACCATAGCATGCCAGGTCTTTGTATCCTCCATATGCTAAAGTCTGTCCAAACTCAGTCATTGCTTCTATGACACTATCTATCCAGATCATGCCCTGCCATATGCTTGCTTCTTCTTTTGTCTTCAATGGTTCCCAACATTGTGTCTTTTCTAATGAGTATGGTCCTTGTCATTATGAAGCCAAAGTATTTAAGCTTCTTGTTCTTCCAGTGAATAGTCTGAATTAACCTCTTTAAGTATCAACTGATTTGATCTCCTCACTGTCCATGAGACTCTCAAAAACTGTCAATTCTGTGGCATTCAGCTTTCCTTATAGTCCAACTCTCACAGTCACATATTACTACTGGAAAAACCATAGCTTTGACTATACGGACCTTTGTTGTCAAGGCAATGCCTCTGTTTTTTAGTATGCTGTTCAGATTTGCCATAGCTTTCCTTCTAAGGAATCTTTTAATTTCATGGCTACAGTCATTGTCTACAGTATTCTTTTGAGCCCAAGAATATAAAATCCAACACTCTTCTTCTATTTGCCAGAAATTGATGGGACCAGTTGCCATATCTTAGGTTTTATGTTTTTGGTTTTGTGGGGGTTTTTTATGCTAAGCTTGAAGCCAGCTTTTATACTCTCCTCTCTCATCTTCATAGTTCAGATTGTTGATTTTTCCCAGAGCAGCCTTAATTCCAGCTCTTGATTCATCTAGCCTGGCATTTAGCATGATGTGTTCTGCATATAAGTTAAATAACGTGACAATATACAGCATTGTCATACCCTTTTCCCATCTTAAACCAGTGGGTTGTTCCATGTTCAATTCTAACTGTTGCTTCTTGACCTGTGTACAGGTTCCACAAAGGACCAGTAAGATAATCTAATATTCATCTCTTTGAGCACGTGACACATTTTGTTGTGATCCACACAAAGACTTTATTAGTATAGTCAATGAAGCAGAAGTAGATGCTTTTTTTTCCAGAATTCCCTTGCTTTCTCCAAAATCCAGCAAATGTAGGCAATTCGGTCTCTAATTCCTCTGCCTCTTCAAAAACCAGCCTTGCTCTCCTTGTAATTCTTGCTTCAAATATTGCTGAAGCCTAACTTGCAGAATTTTAAGTATAACCTTGCTGGCATGTGAAATAAGCATAACTGTTCAGTAATTTGAACATTCTTTGGAAATTTCCTTTCATTGGGACTGGGATATAAACTGATCTTTTCCAATCCAGTGGTCACTCTTGAGTGTGAGTGCATATTTGCATATTGTACTCAATATGCAAATTTGCTTGCATATTGAGTACAACACTTGAACAGCATCATCTTTTAGGATTTTAAATAGCTCAGCTGGAATTCTGTCACTTCCATTAAATCTTATTGCTAGCAATGCTTCCTAAGGCCCACTTGACTTCATTCTTCAAGATGTCTGACTAGATCAGTAAGCACAGAATTGTGGTTATCAGAGATGTTAAGATCTTTCTAGTATAGTTCAATATATTCTTGCCACCTCTTCTTAATCTCTTCTGTTTCCATTAGGTTCCTACCCTTTTTGTCTTTTTATCAAGCCCTTTTTTGAATGAAAACTTCCCTGGAGAACTCTGATTTTCTCTAAGAGATCTCTTATCTTTCCCATTCTATTGTTTTCTCTCCTTGCTATCCTCTGAAATTCTGCACTCGGTTGCACATATCCTTCCCTTTCACTTTTCTTCCTTCCTCAGCAATTTGTAAAGCTCACCTTACAGTCATTTGCTTTCTTGCCCTTCTTTTTCTTTGGAATGTTTTTGTTGCTACTGTTGCTGTTGCTGTTCCTGGGCAATACTGCAAACCTCCATCCACAGTCCTTCAGGCTGACACATCTAATACCTTAAATCTATTATTATTACTTCCCTAACAGACTTCAAATACCCCACAAGGCTTAGGACAGCAGTAACCTATTGTTCTCTTAGGATCCAAAGAAAATACAAAAAGCATAGTTCACTTCACAAATCACTAAGCAAATATCCTTTAAGTAGTGCAATCCTCTACCCCAAAACTTCTGCTACAAAACATACCAAAATGTAAAGGGTTTTTAAAAACCTTATGACTTAGGAACAAAACACTGTCCAGCCCTAGACCCAGTCCAGTGCTTAAGGTCAAGTGATTAGTTCCAGGGATGTGGATCAGAGAATCCACAACTGTACAGAAGAAACCATTCAGACATTAAGCTATTTCTCAGATTAGAAGATTCCTGGTCAAAAATCACTGGCTTCAGAAGTTCTCAAAGAATTTTGATGAGAGCAAAAGAACTGAAAATATGTCAAAATATGGTTCTTGTTTCCCAAGAAATACCCTTCTTCTCACCACCCCCACCCAACAAAGCCACTAAGAATTTCCAATTTTCAAGGGTTTTCAAGAGTTCTAGCTAACATTTACAGCATGTTTACTATTTGCCAGGCATGCTAAGCACTTTACAATTATTATCTCATTTGACCCTTGCAACAACCCAAAGAGGTAGGTGCTATTATAATCTGAATTTTACATATGAGGAAACTGAGGCAAACAAGTTAAGTGATGTGTCCACGGTCACACAGCTAGTAAGTGTCTGAGGTCAAAACTGAACTCAATTCTTCCTAATTCTAAGCCTGGCACTCTATCCACTGTGCCACCTAGCTGCCCTCTAAACTTAGACCAGGGTCACTGAGCAAATTCCCAAAAATCATCACAGTCCTTAGCAACAGTTCTAGTAGTCTCAAGAATTTTGAAAAAGAGGTGCCCTTTGGCCTTACTGTACTCTCCAATCCAAGTGCAATCTTACCAGGCAAAGCTATAAGGGACATTTCAGTGTAGCCTGGAAAGCACTGAAATGTCATGTGGCCATCATTCTTACAACTGCCACACTACTAAGAAGGCACATTATGATCAGTATGTCCTATATGATATTGAAGAAAACCTTGGCTAAAAGACAGTTCTTTGGCAAAAGTAAAATATTTAATTTGCTAATGTTTCTACTTTCAGCCAATTAATCAGCCTGTTAGCACATTTCTGCTTCAGATAAACCTGATTAAAGGTACCTTGGATTCAAAGCTCCTTAGATTGATTTCTGCATCAACAGTTAAGACTGTTTATTACTTTTCCTGGAGAATGTCCATCTGTTTCAAGCCAAAGTCATTCCTCATCTCTCTACTCTCCCTTTCACTGAGAAGGAAATTAAATTGATTGGAATCTATTACACCAAAGGAACTCAAAAGCTACAAAATGAGTGTGCCCAAAATGCTAGACATACAACCTTGATGAGAGCCACAGTGAAGGGCAATGAGAGCACACACTATTACCCATGGTTCCTTCCTCTGTCTCACCTAGAAAACAGCCTTCATTATAAGGAAATTGGGCTTTACTAGGTGACCTAAAAGATAAGGCAGTTGGTCTGGAGTCAGGGACACCTGACCTCAGACACTCATTAGCTGTTTGACCCAGGGTAAGTAACTTAACTCTGTTTGTCTCAGTTTCCTCAACTGGAAAAAATGAGCTGGAGAAGAAAATGGCAAACCAGTATCTTTGCCTAAAAACCCCCAGAGTCACCAAGAATCAAACACAACTGAACCAACTGAACAACAATAAGGAAACTCGATCAACTGCATTACAAAATAGCCATTCATGAAATAAGAAACTCATTTCTTCCCTATTCCTTTAAGACTCCCAATTACAAAATGATGGGTTCCATTTTAATCAATCTTGACCCTGAGGCTGGCACCTTATTCTGATCAAAGCAAGGTCAGATTTAAAAGCTGCCACAAGAACCATGACAGGAGTGGATAACCCCTTCCTACGCCCACTAAAGCTTCAACTAACAAAAAGAGTCAGAAAGGCAGTGATAGGTGTTCTGAATGTCAGTGCTTCTCAACACACTAGAGGCTGTTTACTTGCTTTGTTCATAAGGTAAAAAAGGCATTTTTATTAGGACGCTCAAAACCAAGAGTCTTGGCTCCTTGTTGACCTCATGCATTGTCATTCAAATCTTGACCACTTCTACCCACAGGCAGTGTAAGCCTTTCCCTGAGATAGCTGCACCTCCACACCAAGGACAGGATAGCAAAGGAGAAAAGGAGACAGACAACAGCATAAGCTGTCGCTTTGTTGAATTATGACTATTATGCTGCCTCTTTTACCATACAGGAGAAGCACTGAGGGGGATGTAGAGAGAGGTGGAAATTAGCAACAGCAGTAAAACATCTACTTCTCTGTAACTAAAACATTGCCACTGCTGTTTCTGCCTACCTCCTTTCATTGATATACCTCGAATTTCACGATAAAAGTCAATGGGAAATAAGATTCTCAGTATACAAAATTCTGAGCAACTTTTACGAACTGTCTCTAGGATCATAGCTCTGGAGCTAGAAGATCATCTAATACAATCTTCTCATTTTAAAGAAGAGAAAACCAATTCCCAGAGCGGATCACTGACTTGCCCAAGAGAGCATGCATCAAAGTGGGGGGGGGGGGGGGGTTGTACTATACAGGTCCTCTGATGACAGACTCAGTATTCTTTCTACTGGACTATGTACTGAGGATAAGTATTATTGTTGAATAACAGTAATGTTTTTGTCTTCAATGAACAGCTTAATGTCAATATCCCATAAATACGGGAGGAGCCTAGATAGTGGAGTAGAAATAGGACTTCCTCACGGTTCCAGCTTCCACTTTCACCAATCCATGTAAAAGGGGACTCTGAACAAACTTTGGAGCTACAGAACCCACAAAATGACACAGAGAAGCTAACCTCCCACCGAGGACAGCCCAGAAGCCCGGCAGGAAGGGGCCAGCACAGCGCTCTGGGAGCTAACCCCAGCCCTGCATTAACCAGAGGTTTTACCCCAGGGAGGGCCTGACCAGCAGCCAGCTGAGGGACACGAGAACACCAGCAGCTGTGGCCGTTTCCAGAATTATCAAGACATAGATGCCAAGCACAAAGTGAGAGGTCAGTGCAGTATGGACTTTGGGACCCAATAGTTGGGAGAACGCAACGGCCTCTTCCCCCCAGGGCGAGAATGCACTGAGACGCTTAGGTGCAGTGGGTTGTAGCAGCAAGCACTCCAACATCCCCAGGGTGGCCGCCAGCACAGTTTCTTAGATCTGCTTTTCTAAAGGAAAGCAACTCAAAATAGGTTAACAAGCTTACTTTAATCAATCAAACATATATTGTTTACCTAGCTCAGGGGAAAAAGTCAGCACCCCGAACTTCAAAATATACAGACAGAACTTACAAGACAGAGAAACAAACAGATCAAGCAGACAGGCTTCCAAACTGCCCAACCATTACACATCAATACCAAATCACAGTTACCAGAGAGGGAAGCATCAACATCTGGGTTTTCAAAGCCAGGGGGCTCTCAACAACTGCCCAGAGTCTCATCTGGTCAAATCACACAACACTTCTCAAAGTGAGCCCCAAAGCAAAGCCTCACATCAGGGATTATAAAGCCTTCTCCTGGGTCAGAGAATATAACAACCCTCTTGACCCACTGCCCAATCACACAGCATCAAGGTATGGGCATTCCTGAAAACCAAGCCTCCTGCCACAGGCTCCATGTGACCACATTCAGCCTATTAGGGAGCAGAGTATATTTTCAAATTAAGGAAGGTTCTCAGAGTCTCTCAAGCCTATCAAAGGGCCTAGGGGCAGGGAAGATCTTTAAATTTGCATTTCCATTACACAGGCACCACCTCGCAGCTTCAGGTACTGGCCTGCAGAGTGTAGGGGGACCAGTGACCAGTCTGGGGCAGGTAATCTTGGGGGGGGGGGGGGCAGTAATCACTCTTGCTTTAACCTGCTTGGATCTGGATTGAGGTCTAGGGTGGAGGTCTTGGGGTGTGTGACCAGCTTGCCAGAGAGTGTGGAAGCTTCAGAGAGGGCACCCAACTAATACCCCCCAGCAGCTGAGAAAACTCCAGCATTTGGGAAGGAGGCTCCCCTGGCTGGTGGCAGAGTCCTACTGTGGCAACAAGCCCAAAAGTCAAGTAATTGAGTGGCAACATGCCTAGGCAAAGGAACCAAAGTAAACAGAAAAATTCAACATTAGACTCCTATTTTGGGGGCAAAGAAGATCAAAGCATGGAATAAGAGGACTGTGAGGTCAGAACTCCTGCACCAAAAGCTTCAAATGAAAATATGAGCTGGTTACAGGACATAGAGGACCTTAAGAAGGGAAGAGAAATGAAAATGATGCAAGAAAATTATGAAAGGAGAGTCAATAGCTTGACTGAGGAAAATAACACCTTAAAAAATAGACTAACTCAAATGGCAAAAGAGGCTGAAAAAGGCAATGAGGAGAAGAATTCCTTAAAAAGCCAAATTTACCAGATGGAAAAAAGAATCTCAAAGGCTCACTGAGGAGAATCTTTCCTTTGGATTTAGAATGAACCAAAGGGAAGCTAGTGACTTTTTTTTTTTTTTTGCCTTTTGGAGGGCAATTGGAGTTAAGTAACTTGCCCAAGGTCACACGGCTAGGTTTTTATTTGTGTGTGTGCTAAGTGTCTGAGGCAGGATCCAAACTCAGGTCCTTCTGATTCCAGGGCCAGTGCTCTACTCACTGCGCCACCTAGCCACCCCCTGAAGCTAGTGACTTTATGAGAAATCAAGATGCTATTAAACAGATCCAAACAAATGAAAGAATAGAAGGCAATGTGAAATATCTCATGGGAAAAACCACTGACCTGGAAAATAGATCCAGGAGAAATAATTTAAAAATTATTGGACTACCTGAAAGCCATGATCAAAGAAAGAACCTAGAAATCATCCTTCAAGAAATTCTCAAGGAAAATTGCCCTGATGTTTTAGATTCAGAGGGTAAAATAGAGGTTGAAAGAATTCACCAATCACCTCCTGAAAAAGATCCCAAAAAGAAAACTCCTAGGAATATTATAGCCAGGTTCCAGCATTCCCAGATCAAGGAGAAAATACTACAAGCAGCCAGGAAGAAACAATTTCAATATTGTGGAAACACAATCAGGATAGCACAGGATCTGGCAGCTTCTACACTGAGGGATTGAAGGGCATGGAATATGATATTCCTGAGGGCAAAGGAGCTGGGATTAAAATCAAGAATCACCTACCCAGCAAAACTGAGTATCACGTTTCAGGGGAAAATATGGTCATTTAGTGGAATAGAGGACTTTCAAGCATTGATGAAAAAACCAGAGTTGAGTAGAAAATATGACATTCAGATATAAGAAGCAAGAGAAGCATGAGACGGTAATCAGGGAAAAGAAATCATAAGGAACTTATCAAAGTTGAACTACTTACATTCCTACATGGAAAAACAATAATTGTAACTGAGGAAACTTTTCTCAATATGAAAATAGTTGAAGGGAATAGAAATATATATATAGTCTTTATTGGAGGGTGTAAGAATACATATGTGAATGTGTTATATATATGTTTACAGGTATACATAGATAGAGGGCACAGGACCAATTTAATAGTAAGGGATGATATTTAAAAGGTGAAATCAAGAGGTGAGAGAGGAATATAATGAGAGGAGATGGGGAGAGACAGAATGGGGCAAACTATCTCATATAGAAGAAGAAAGGAAAAATGGATACAATGGATGGGAAGAACAGGAAGGCATAAGGGAATGGGTCAACCTTATAATCATTTAATTTGGCTCAGGGAGGGAATGACATACACAAGAAATAGGGTATCTCAACCTACAGGAGAGTAGGGGGGAAGGGGATGAAAGGGGGGATGATGGAAGGGAGGGCAGGCTGGGGGGAGGGAAGTAGGAAGCACACACTTTTGAAAAGGGACAGGACCAAAGCAGAGAATAGAACAAGTGGGAGGTGGGATAGGAGGGAAGGAAATATAATTAGTCTTCTACAATATATCTACTATGATAATGTTTTGTATTAGCTACACATGTACAACCTATATTGAATTGCTTATCTTTCCAGTAAGGGTGGGTGACAAGGGAGGAAGGGAATGAATTTGGAATTCAAAGTTTTAAAACCAAATAAATAAATATATATATATATATATACTATTATTAACTACTTTACATGTAATTGGGAAATAAGAGAAGGGGATATCCTGGGGGACTGCTATTGTGGGTAGGGGAAAAACGGGGAGAAAATTTGTAACACAAAAACTGGCAGAAATGAATGAAGTAAAACAGAAGTTAATAAAGCATTTGAAAAATAAAAAAATATATCCCATAAATACAGTATTTACTACATTTTCAATCTTTTATATCTATTTTGGGGCTTCATTGAGTAGGAGTGCTTTATATTCAAATACCTTTCTCCACTATTCATGCAGATTTCAGATTCTAATATTAGTCAGTCTTTATATAAAGAATCAATAAAATTATTTATCTAACACTGTCGATATCTATCATCTCAGCATTAGGACCAATAAGTACATTGAAAATGGTTCTGTCAGAGCGGCTAGGTGGCACAGTGAGTAGAGCGCCGGCCCTGGAGTCAGAAGGACCTGAGTTCAGATCCGGCCTCAGACACTTAACGCACACAAACAAAAACCTAGCTGTGTCACCTTGGGCAAGTTACTTAACCCCAACTGCCCTCCAAAAGGCAAAAAAAAAAAAAATGGCTCTGTCATAAGGTATGACACTCACTTTTTTTTTTAATGCAACACAATATCTTTCCTAGTACAAGCATTAATATGATTACTTGAAGCACTAATAAGTCAAATGATGATATAAAAATGAGAAAGCCTTAGAAGTGTTGCTGGAAACATGGCTAGGTGGCACAGTGGACAGAGTGCTGGGCCTGGAGTCAAGAGGACCTGAGTTCAAATCTGGTCTCAACACTTAAAACTTACTAGCCGTGTGACCTTGGGCAACTCGATTAACCCCAATTACCCTGCCTTCCCCCCTCCCAAAAAAAAAAAAAAAAAAGGAAATGTTGCTGAAAAGCAAGTTTTTCTACAGGAAAAAAAAATAGCAGAAGTTCCTGAAAAAGATCGATGACATTCTGAACTTCTTTTCTATTTTTGTTCCTTTTCAACATGATATGAAGAGGTAACAATGTATCAAGTTTCTATAAACTGGAATTTTTCCCTCATTCCTCCTGGCAATCACCTGAGAAGGCTCCACCTTAAGAGAAACCATCAGTAAGGTCCAGCTCACATCATTCTAATTAGAAGTTTGGAACCACTTTAATCAATAAACTTTCCCATATCTGAGACTTCCCCTGACCCAGGACTTGCAAATCCCTGACCTGTTTGAGACAAGCATGACTGGCACCACCAACAACCACTCCTTCTTGGGCCATCCATCACAGTGTTTTTGCATATAACAGGGACTTTAAAATGGGTACAGAATCAATTTCCATGCTGACCTAAAAGAAAAAAAGTGTCCATATCCATGTCTAGACATATATGTGTGTCTATCTGTAGAACAGCAGTTTGGCCGCAACATATTTCTATTCAATCATCTCTGAAGCATATAAAGATATGGCTTTAATTTAACTCATAGAGTGCCGAAAGTTAAAAGCAGCAAAGCAGATATTCATTCTGCTCAGAGCTGCCATAAATGACCTTCTTCACTTAAAAAAAAAACCCCACTGTGTTAAAAAAAAAATTTAATTTTAAGAAAGCTTCAGGTAGGTATGATTTTCTTTTGGTTTTGAAGATTAGTTGCCTAAAGTACACTCCTTATTTTATACTATAATAAAGTCACATGCCCTAAAAACTCTCATATAAAGGAGACATGTAACTTTAAAATTGAGAGCACCAGGGAAAGCAGAGGTTATCATCTTATAAATGAATTCTGTTTAAGTGAACTTGCTTAACATTTATGGGGTAAATAAAAATAGTTATAACAACAGTATAGTGAAAACTTGTTTCTCATGTTTTAAAGGAGGCTTTGAGATCTGTATCCATAAATCCTCACCAGTGTCAGCTTTGAAGTACTAAAGTATTTTACTGAAAGTCATGCTTTAAAAATTCAGGGTTACTATCCACAAATGTATACACCACACAAACATTTCCCAACAGTAAGCCCCATGAAGGCTATTGAGTCAAAACTGTAGTACTCATCAGTGGTCATACTGTGTGGTTTTTTTTTTTTCAATGATTACTACATGAGTTATTTCCATTTTTCAAATAAGTACTGCTTTCTCCTAACCTAAACATAAGATAATGAAAGACTACTGTATTATGGATAATCAGGCTATTTCATGAAATGCTTTATCTTATCACCTTGGTCAGTCAGTCAGTAACCATTTACTAAGCAGCTTATATGAGTCAGACACCATGCTAAGAGCTGAGAATACTAAGAAAAGCAAAAGACAGTCCTGCTCTCAAGGCTCCTCCAGTTTAATGGGGGAGTCATGAAAACAATGATGAACAAGCAAAATAAATGTAGGAAGTAATAAATAGAGGGAAGGCATGAGAATTAAGCAGGATCAGGAAAGGCTTCTTATGGAAGATGGGATTTTAGCTGGGATCTGAAGGAAGCCTGGAAAGCCAGGAGGCAGAGCTGAAGAGGAAGAGCATCCCAGGCATGGAGGACAGGCAGAGATGGAGGGTCCGATTTGAGAAGCAGCAAAGAGGCAAGCATCACTGAACTGCGGGGGAAGGAGTAAGAAGAATGGAAAGGTACAAGAGAGCCAGATTTTAAATGCCAAAGAGATAATTAAGCCCAAATCCTGGTAGTTATATACCAGCCCCCTAGGTCATTCTCCCTCCTTTATTAAGGGGCAGATTAATTAAAGACTGGCTCACTATATTCCTCTTCCTCTGTGCCCCAACCTCTGTCCTCATACTTAGGAACCAGCCTAGCTAGCTCTAGCCTACGAGGGCAGGAAAAGTCTCGTTTTTGTCCTTGTATTCCTAGCACCTGGCATACTAACAACTGATAAATCCTGGCTAAATTGAATTAAATGACTTGGCCATGGTCACTGACTCAGATAAATCTAGACTTTTTTGCCTCTCACGGCCTCCTCACTGGTCACCCTGTATCAAGTATGACATATAGTAAAGTAGGTGTCAAACACCCAGACCACAGCCCCATGACCCACAACACTACTGAATACAGCCTGAACCAGATTAAAATGTAACTGGGAAATATTTAACAAAATAAATAAAATATATGATATTACCTTTTAAAACTAAACCAATATGTGGCCTGAAGAAATCTCTATGTAACAGTGGCCTCCATTTCTGTGTTTGACACAGCTGAACTACAGGATCAAATGTGAAATTCTCTTCCATTTTCAAACCTCCTCACAATCTGTCCCCTTCCTATCCTTGCAGTCTTGGGACATATATTTTTCCAGATGCCAGCATACTTGCTGCATAACATTCCATTTCCTCTCCTCAAGTGTTTGCAATGGCTCTGCCTCCATTCATGCCTGAGATGCTCTCCCTTCTCACTTCTACCTGTCAGAACTCCTGGTTTCCTGCAAGACTCAGAGGAAACAGCATGTTTTTTAGAAGGCCTTTCCTACACCCCCTCAGCACTTAACTCTGTACATATCTTATATGTTCTTATAAGAACATTTGTTATTTTTGTATCTCATATATATGTACATATATCTATCTGTCTCCCCCATTAGAATGGATGCTCTTTGAAGAGAGGGATGGTTTCTGGTTTTGTTATATCCCTAGCAGAGTTCCTGGCACATATTAAAGGTTTAATAAAAGCCTGTTGGCTTACTGTTTCATAAAACTAAAATTCTTTGGAAACACTGTATTAGAGTGCTACAGAATCAGGATTAGTCAAATAGCATTCTTTTGGAGACAATAAAAGAAAAACGTCTAAAGGAGGTGATTTTTTTTTCCAATATTGCTCAGGGCTTTGGTTTAAGGAACCCAGAGTACTTCTGAGAAGCAGAAAGATATTTTAACTCCACTAACCTGTAATAATGATAAACCCAAAACATAAAAAGGGGAAATATAACCACAGGAAGAAAAAAGGTGAACCAATAAAATAGAATACAGACTAAACAAATTATGTCCATAAAGGCAAATGAAGTTATGGAAATGATCACAGTATGTTTGTGTAACGGAATGATACAAAGAACAAAGGCTGAGCTGTGCCCAGATCCTAAGAGAGAGGGGTTGGAGAGGGGAGGGCAGGGAAAAGCAAGTCAAATAAAGCATTTTTGTTAACACCATAATTATCCCTTTGGTTAATTGCACAGTACAAATTATTTCTAAAAATTACTTCATCAAGAAAAAGCTAAGCACTTTAAAGTTATATTGTATATTCATAGAGCACTTTCCACCAAGCAGATATATATCACTTTAGGGAAGGCAGCTGAGACATCCTCTAAGAGAACATACACACCTTTCATACACAGGGAAATGGAAGCCCACAGAGGTTAAGCACTTGGGTATCTGCCAGTTGCAACTAGACCCTAGAACCCTCTTGATCCCTAACAGTGCCCTTTGTGTTACATCTACTGCCCCTGATGTTTCATTTTTATAAACAGTCATAATTCAATGAGATTAGAGATACTGACTCTATTGCGTCCCTGATTTTACCCAGGAAGGTAACCAGCACTAATTAAGCCTTTTCAAGATGCCAGGCCTGTGCTAAAGAGCAGGGGACAGAAATAGAAGCCAAGAAAAAGACAGTGTCTGTCTTTAAGGAGGTGGAGGAATAAGAAGTATCTAGGTAGAAGGAGCTTTAGAAGGATGAGGAGGCATGGCCAGTGTCTCGGCCCATCCCCAAAATAAAAGCATTGAAAGGAATTCATCAATGGGAGTAGGGGGCCAGAGGGACAGAAGGATATTATAAAGTGAAAAGTCCCCAGGCACTGAGGAAAGTTCCAGGGTGAGTATTCTTAACCTGATCCAGACAAACCAATAATTAAAGATTTTTTCAGTCCTAAAACTTTGACTTCCAGTATTCATGATGCAATTCTTAGAAATCAACAAATTTTGACCCAATGATGAGAACATGAAAGCACCACAATTTGTGTCTCTTTACATTTACCTTTGGAAGAAATAGACCCACACCTTTCTTTTCCCTGTGCTCTTTAAGTAATTTTTCTGAAGTTGCTAAGGACTGTGGTCTCCCAAAGAAGTTAAATGTTCCCAAACATCAGGACACACATAAAATGTCCATCTAAGCTTTAGCCATACATTCAGGTATATTATCTATATAATTTACATTAAGCAGAATATACATATACTGCATATTTTATATTTAATTTTTAAACTAAGCATTTAGGCAGTCAACAAGAACTTACTATAGGCCAGTGCTAAGTGCAAGAGATATAAAGAAAGGTCAAAAACACAGTCCCTGCTCTCAGAGTTCACATTCCACTTGGAGAGCTAATATACATAAAATTATACCCACAATATATGTACAGTGGAAGTAGAAAGTAATCTCACAAGGGAAGGCACCAGCAGTGGAGAATCTAAGAAAAGCCCGCCTACAAAAGGTTTGAAATCATGTCTTTTTCAAGGTAAATGTTCGACTTACACTTACACATGGGTATACATGAGAGACAGCACACTGTGCACAAAGAGTCATTTAAATTTCATCTTAATAAGAACCAGCTCCAAAAATAATTAATTTTGTGACAATAGAAGTTATTTCACCTGTCTGACAGTTTATGAGTCATATTCTGTTTGGGATAAACAGATAAACTATTAGAAAGGAAATATTACGCTCTAGTCTCAAAATCATACAAAAATATTCAGCCTTGTAATAAGAACCTTAGTAACAACAGTATATATCCAATATACCTTTATCTTTTAGTCCCTAAAAAGATTCATTTGTCAAATGATCTTCATCATGCATAAAAATCTATCCTCCAAATTGGTCTAAATACATCCCTTTAGGATAACCAAAAGGATACCAAAGAAGACAGTATTTTTATTTAAGCTAGGTTTCTTACTCCTCAGGGTTCCATTCATTATTTGTTGTAAGAAAATGCTGCTTTCATTCCACTTTTTTTCCATTATGGTAGTATATTTCATCAGACTAAGTAAAATTAGACTTAATTAAAAAGTAAGTTATCGTAATAATTATGGAAACTAATTTGGTTTTTTTCACTCATACTAAGAACAAAGGACAATACATGATTTTTTCTCTTACCTAAATATATAAACATAATTTCATAATTTATTATTTGCTTTTAAGTAAAATCTGTTGATTCTCTGAATCACAGGATCAAGAACATAGAAGTGGAAGGAGACTTTGTGGTCATCTAATTCAATTCCCTCATCTTACAGATGGGGAAATCAAGGCCCCTAAATGGAAAGAAACATGCCTGTCAAATACAAGTCCTTTATCTCCAAAGCCAGCGTCATTTCTGTAAGACTAATTACTTCTGTAAACTTCTCTCTAAAAATGTTATAAAAATGTCAGGCAAGTTGAAGTCAAGTGAATAATAATACCTTTTGGGGAGCCAAAATTCTCTGTCTGAACTTTTCGACTGTATCTTGACCCATGCTAGCCCAAGCACTGGCAAATGCTTCAGCTTTGTCTTGACTGAGATGAACATTCTCTAACTGCTGTTGCAGAACTACTGGTTTCACATTGTGATAAACAGCCTGTGAAACAAAAGAAAAAATACATATAATGCTATGCATCACTTCAATCCATTTAAACATCAAAAGAACAGTACTATATCTATTAACCCAAAAGCACTTTTCCAGTTTTTAAGGTGTTTTTTTAAATTATTATTTCATACTGCTCCTAACCCAAATTCTTCCAAAGAATAGTTCACAGAGCCTCAGATTGGGCTGAAAGTTGCTCAAACACATGGAAAAATCAAAATTAAAGTGTCATCTGTGCTTGAAGGTTTATACATCCTAAATATAGTAGATATCTGTATAACCTACTTGTTTTTGGCTGCATAAATTTACTTTTCCTAACTATTGAATATTCCCTAGCAACCATTTAAATCAATTAAGTACCTACTGACTACTCTATTATGTAGAGGTTGGAGGGAATGACTACAAAGGAAGTATAAGACTAGAAATCAAAGCTAAAGAGTACGAAAGCAAAGAAAGAACAGGTAAGGGGGGGAAATCATGAAACAAAGAACAGGTATGATTACCAACTCTAAGAACAATAGGTGGGAGAAAGATCTGTACAACTTAAATACACAGGGAAGGTGTCAAGAATGAGGCGGAATCTGAACTGGACCTTGAAGGCAGGGAAAAAGAAAGCCAGTATGCTGGGGGCTTTTGAGGGGGTTGGTTGGAGGGAGGCTCAAAGAGGTCACATAAACAAAAACTCAAAAGTATTTATTTTAGTTGTCCTTTTCCTTAAATTTTACTTTATCTTCTTATTGGAAAATAGTTCTAGATTACTTTTTTGTTAACTTTTTTCAGATTTGACTTCCTGGAAACAATAGACCCAAATAAATAACTTTCTCACCTTGACTTATTTATTGACCTTTAACATAAAAAAAAAAAAAACTTTATGTATTTGACTAAATAATCTTAAAATAGCTACTTACTATTAGCTTTGTTTTTAACAATATGAAAAACAACTCAATTAAGAAATTCTAAATTATTCTATGGATAAACATTAATATATACAAATATTTGTTTCCTTCACTTATATCCACACTTATATCACTTCTTCTGGAAAGAGACAAACTAGTCAAATACAGCACCAAGGTTTTTGCCACCACATTTGAAAGACAAGAATACATGTTTGGTATCGAAAAAAGACCTTTCCTCCTTAACTTACCTTTCCTTCTGAATCAAATTAAGTTTCATTCTAAGCCAAAGAGGATCTTGGCATTGTCCAGTTTGAGGAAAAGCTGAAACAAGCATTCCAGGGACCACTATTTCCCTATAAGCCTTGAGAAATTATCTAGGACTATCTCAGGCTTTGATCTGGAGGATGGAATTGAGTGCTTAAAGAAACACACAGTCTAGGGGAGGCAGATGGAGAAGCAGTGGGATCTCAATATTTGAACAGCAGAGCAATAAGGTAATACCCTCCAAGACTTAATAATCTGAGGTGGAAAGAATTAGCTTCATAAGGTTAAGTAGGAAAGGGGAGAAAGAATAAGAATTGAGTTATGACAGAGAAGAGAGAGCTCAGGGAGGGCCATCAGAGGAGAAGATTCTGGCTGAAGCCTCGGATTTTATCCATCTTATATTGGACTGATAGAAATTCCAAGAAAAGGTCTGCTTACCCAACTTTCCCCTTCAGTGCTTACTCATTAAAAGATGCTATAACATACTCTGTTTACTTCTTTACCTGGTCTCTGGTCACCTAAATTTTGCCTCAACCATAAAGAGGCCATGGGATAGCTAAAGATAAATCTAAATTTAAATTAAGGCAAATTAAATTAAGTCAAAGTTCTACCTAAATGTAGGGAATTTTCCTAACTGAGGGCTCTGAGTAATTGTGATTGCATTCTTAACATTTCATCCTCCATAAAACAGGAGAGACACATGTGGCCCTGAAGAACCATTATTCAGCCCCACAATTCAAAAAAACAGAAAACAATCTAATTTTTGGAAGAGACCTTGGCTGATTAATGCTTCAGAGACAAAGAAGGCAAATAGAAAAGGGTGACACCACCCACCTTACTCTGCAGATATTCAAAGAGATTACAGGTCAACTTTCAGCTCTAACTGGATGATACTATGTCCTAAACAAAGAGCCAAGATCTCCACTCAGATGTAGGGATCAAAAAGAAGACTTAATCTTAGCACAGCAGCATTCAATCTAAGGCTGGCTCTTGTTAGCTGGGTGTGACATGATTAAAAATACTGTCAAGTGGACCTTATTTGAGAGATGTTCTAATCACTATACCCTAATTGTCTAGACTGCAGGCAGGTAACCCTGAAGAGATTAGTTCAAAACACAGCAAAAGGCAAAAGGTCCAATTGAGACTATCCGCCTAGTCATCCCCAGATACCTAGCAGAGGAATGCCTATGACAATGCATGGGCATCAATCAGCACTAGAGACCAAAGGGGGAACAATACAATAGACCCAGCAGAGATGCCAACCTAACAGAAAAAAGACCCAATGTGAGCAGGGCAATTAATCACCAAAGGACTTTACATTACTGTGAGGGAGCAGGCCCATGGGAGCCATGTGCTGACATCATCAGTAAGCACTGGTAATCCTGAAGCTTCAAAGGCATGAGCTGTCCCTCAAGTCTCATTACCAAAGACTCAGAGCTGAAAAGGAACTCAGGCATCATCCAGATCAAGCCCTTCATTTGACACAGGAGGAAACTGTGGCCAAAGGGGATTAAATGACTTACCCAGGGTTACAAAGACAGAAAGTACCAGAGGTAGAATCTGAACCCAGGTCCTCTGAATGCAGAGACAGGGCTCTTTCCACTGCAGCATGTGTACTCTGCTCACACATATCGCCTGTGTCTATGCTCCCCAAACTTGATCTCTCTACCTGCCCACTCTCCTCAGAGAGTGTGTCTATTTGGAGGAGAGAGACAATCCTAGATTTACAAGAGAAATACTCTGTCGAAACTTTTCTTATTTTGCAATTTCATTAAATGCCTTTGCTTTAAATGAACTGGGGGATGGGAGGATGGAACCAAGATGGCAGAGAAAAGGCAGACACTCACCTGAGCTCTCTCAAATTCCCCTCCAAAGAATGTTAAATAATGTCCCAAAACAAATTCTGGAGTGGCAGAACTCACAAAAGGATGGAGTGAAACAAATTTCCAGCCCAAGACAACTTGGAAGGTCAGCAGGAAAGGTCTGTCATACCAGGGTGAAAGTGCAGGCCGTGCCAGTGCAGACCAGACCCCACAAAACCAGGAGAAGGCCTTGGGAGCCACTGAATCATCACTGGCAGCAGCTGTTTCTGGGACTGTCATCCCTCAGACAGAAAGTGGGTCAAATAACTGGTCAGAAAGAGATTACAGGGTTCTCTTTGTTGGCACTAGGGGCACAACTCTGCTGTATTGCTCATACTTGGATCTGGGTTACAGTCCTGGGTCTCAGTCCTAAGATGAAGAGAAGTACTAGGATGCCAGAGCTTGTGGCCACAGGGAAATAGAGACCCTAGTGATACTTCCAGGAGAGAAAAGAGTGTTTGTGGTCACTCTCAGACCATAGCACAGATCAGGTGAGTAGTGAACACACCTCTCCTTAGATCATAACACCTTGGAAGAACTGAAAGTTTGCAGACTCCCAGAACTAGCTCTTGAAACAGCTGTACAAAAACCCTGAAGCTAGGACGGCTAGGTGGCGCAATGAGTAGAGTGTCGGCCCTGTAGTCAAAAGGACCTGAGTTCTGATCCGGCCTCAGACACTTAACCCACACAAACAAAAACCTAGCTGTGGGGGGGGGCGGAGCCAAGATGGCGGAGTAGAAACAGCTCATCCAAGCCACTCTGCCCCCACATTCCCCCCAAACAATGTCAAAGGGGACTCTGAACAACTTCTGGAGCCCCAGCACCCACAGAACGACACAGAGAAGCTAAACTCCCGCTGAGGACAGCCCAGCAGCCCTGCAGGAAGGACCAGCGCAGTGGTCTGGGACCTGGCAGCGTGCAGAGCGCAAAGCGCAGGAGCCGAGCCGAGCTGAGCCCAGGTCCGCATGAGGCGAGGTTTTAGCCCCAGGGCGGCAGGGCCAGCAGCCAGCTGGAGGAACCCCAGAACACCAGGAGCTGTGGCGACTCCAGAATTATCAACATAGACTTGCCCAGGACAAAGTAAGAGGTTAGTGTCCTATGGACTTTGGGACTGGTATTAGGGAATGTGTCGGCTCCCTCCCCTGGGGGCTAGAAGCCGCTGAGGACAAACGCCATTTTGTAGTTTTCAGAGGCAGCTCCCGCTCCCAGCCTGCAAATTTGTAGGGAGATCCAGCGATCAGTCTTGGGGGGTAATCGCTCTTGCTTTAACCTCCCTGGATCTGGATTGTAATCTAGGGTGGAAGTCGTGGGTGGGTTTACAGCTTGCCAGAAACGGAAGTTGCCCCCCACATGTTCGGGATGAAAATTCCTCTATCTGGCCCTAAAGCCATAGTGTGGCAACAAGCCCAAAAGTCAAGTAATTAAGCGGTAACATGCCAAGGCAAAGGAAACAGAAAAATGCAACCCTAGACTCCTATTTTGGGGGCATAGAGCAGGAAAAGGACTGTGAGGTCAGAAGTCCTGCTCCAAAAGCCCCAGGGGAAAACATGAGTGGGTTGCAGGCCATAGAGGACCTTAAGAAGGACTTTAAAAATCAAATAAGAGAAGTGGAGGAAAAATTGGGAAGAGAAATGAGAAGGATGCAGGAAAAGTATGAAATGAGGGTCAACAGCCTGACTGAGGAAAACAACACCTTAAAAAATAGACTAACTCAAATGGCAAAGGAGGCCCAAAAGGGCAATGAGGAGAAGAATGCCTTAAAAAGTCGAATTTGCCAGATGGAAAAAGAATCTCAAAAGTTCACTGAGGAGATTCATTCCTTCAGAGTTAGACTGGAGCAAATGGAAGCTAATGACTTATGAGAAATCAAGATGCTGTTAAGCAGATCCAAACAAATGAAAGATTAGAAAGCAATGTGAAATATCTCATGGGAAAAACCACTGACCTGGAAAATAGATCCAGGAGAGACAATTTAAAAATTATTGGACTACCTGAAAGCCATGATCAAAGAAAGAACCTAGAAATCACCCTTCAAGAAATTCTCAAGGAAAATTGCCCTGATGTTTTAGATCCAGAGGGCAAAATAGAGGTTGAAAGAATCCACGATCACCTCCTGAAAAAGATCCCAAAAAGAAAACTCCCAGGAATATTATAGCCAGGTTCCAGAATCCCCAGATCAAGGAGAAAATACTTCAAGCAGCCAGGAAGAAACAATTTCAATATTGTGGAAACACAATCAGAATAGCCCAGGACCTGGCAGCTTCTACACTGAGGGATCGAAGGGCATGGAATGTGATATTCCAGAGGGCAAAAGAACTGGGAATGAACCCAAGGGTCACCTACCCAGCAAAACTGAGTATTTTGTTTCAGGGGAAAATATGGTCATTCAGTGGAATAGAGAACTTTCAAGCATTCTTGAGAAAAAAACCAGAATTGAATAGAAAATTTGACATCCAGATACAAGAAGCAAGAGATGCCTGAGAAAGTAATCAGGGAAAAGAAATCAAAAGGAACTTATCAAAGTTGAACTATTTACATTCCTATATGGAAAAGCAATAACTGTGACTGATGATATCTTTCTCACTATGAAAATAATGGAAGAAGGGTGTGTGGTCATATGAATACATATGTGAATGTGTGTTTATATGGTTACAGTTATATATGGATAGAGGGCATAGGTTGAATTTGTTGGGAAGGGAGAATACTCAAGGGATGAAATTATGAGGTGAGAGAGGAAAGTGTCAAGAGGAGATGGGGAGAGATATGGTAGGGTAAACTATCTCATGTAGGGGAAGTGGTTGCAAAGGAGGGGGAGAATAAGGAAGGCTAAAAAGGCAAAACCACATTCACATTGAATTTGGTTCAGGGAGAAAATGACATACGTACTAAATGGGATATCTCAACCTGCAGCAGGATAGGGGGAAGGGGGATGAGAGGAGGGATGATGGATGGGAGGGCATCCTTGGGGGGAAGGGAGGTTGGAAGTACCCACTATAAAAGAAGGACAGGATCATGTAGGGAATGGACCAGGTGGAGGGGGGTGGGATGAGTGGGAGGGAATTATAAGCAGCCTTGTACAATATATCTACTATGATAATGTTTTGCATAGCTAGACATGTACAACATATACTGGATTACTTATCTCCCAAGAGGGAATGGGTGACAAGGGAGGAAGGAAATGGATCTGAAATTCGAGGTCGTAACATTAAATGTTTCAAATATATATAAATACTATTACTAATACTCTTTTGCTTGTAATAGGGAGATAAGATGTGCAGGCATTGGGATGCAAAGACTCACCTTCCTCTAATGGAAAAGTCGATGGGGGTATGGGAGAAGGTATGGGAGAGAGCAGATTGGAGGAAGCGATATCTTGTGGGATTAGTGTTCTGGGAGGTTGGGTAGGGGAATAATGGGGGGAAAATGATTGTAACTCAAAATCTGGCGGAAATGAATGATGTAAAACAGAAGTTAATAAAGCATTTGTTTAAAAAAAAAAAACTACCAAAAAAAAAAAGGAACTGCATATTTCCATCTTTGTAATTAAGAGGAAGTTATGTCCACAACTATTTGGCTATTTCTTATGAAAGTGTAAAGTATTAACTAAGTTATCTGGGGTTATTGGCATAATGTTAAAACCTAACATTGGCAGTTGATTACTATGTGTGGAAAGGAGGGGAGTGAAAGTGAAAGTAAAAGCTTTATCTAGACTGGTTCTGCTTATTCAGAGCAGTCTACCTTGGGGTACTAGGGGATGCAGCAGGATTATTCCATTCTACCTTGCATGAGGTGGGGTACCAAAGTACACAGGCCACAGCACCCTAAGGGTAGATGGGATGGGCAGACAGGGGCAACAGGCTCAGCCTCTTCTCTGGGGTCCCTGTTGATTCCCCTTATTTTGTAAACTTGCCAGGGTCCTGGAAACCATCTGTGTGGGAAAGGTCATCAGACCTGGAAAAAGAGCTTGTTTGGAATATGGAATTCCTAAACAATGGATTTGGCTTGCTGAGGATTTGCAAGTTTATGTATAATATAGAATTGATTTCTAGTGATTGATATTTACAGTGTGACAAAATTTAAATGAGAAGAAAAGAAAAATAAACGAAGAACATTAAGTGATATCTCTTGTATATGTTTGAGTCCTGGTAAACTTTTATTGCTCAGTGGAATTCCATGAGAAAAAAAATAACTATATTCCACCCTAAGCTGTGATTGGTAAAACTTGCCATTTTGAGGTAAAAGCTCTTGGGACTATTACTGATTTTGTTCTGAGGTTCGAATTCAGGTATAGCTGTCTGATAAATCATTAAATCAGTAATCCACCATTTGAGAGAAATGCCACAAGCTACTCAGAAGGAATGTCATTCTGAACCATTACAGGTGGGGGTTTGTATCTGGAAGAAAGTGAAGAGGACAACCTTTGGTTTAGTCTACAGTAGGATCCTTCTGGCTCAGTTTCCCCACTGTATTCCTTTTTTTCCCTCTCTTTTTTATTTTTTAGTTTACATCATTCATTTCCACAAGATTTTGAGTTACAAATTTTCTCCCCATTTTTCCCCTACCCACCATCCCAAAACAGAGATGCCACTGAATATCCCCTCCCCCAATCTGCTCTTTCCCATATCTTCCCTCATTCCCCCTCTGACTTTCCAGTAGGGCATGGTGGATCTCTATGCCCCAGCGCATGTATATCTTATTTCCCAGTTACATATAAAATAATAATTTACATATATATGTGTGTATGTGTGTGTGTATGGATATAAGTATTTTTTTAAACATTTTATTTTAAAACTTTGAATTCCAGAATCATTCCCTTCCTCCCTCGTCACCCACTCTTACTGGGAAGATAAGCAATTCAATATAGGTCAATATAGAGAAGCAATTCAATATAGGTCAATATAGATAAGCAATTCAATATAGGCTGTACATATGTAACTATGCAAAACATTTCCATAGTGTATATATTGTGAAAAGACTGACTATATTTCTCTCCATCCTATCCCACACCCCACTTGTTCTATTCTCTACTTTGAACCTGTCCCTTTTCAAAAGTGGGTGCTTCCAACTTCCCTCCCCACCAGCCTGCCCTCTCTTTCATCATCCTCCCTTTTATCCCCTTCCCCCCTACTCTCCTATAGGGAGAGATACCCTATTCAGTGTGTATGTCATTCCCACCCTAAGCCAAATTCAATGAGAATAAGGTTCACGGCTGCGGCACCTTAGCCGCTTCTTCCTCCAAGGGGTAAAGGCTGGAATGCACTCCCAAACTCCCAGTTCCCAGAGTCCACACTGCACTGACCTCTCACTTTGTCCCTAGCATCTATGGGTTGATAATTCTGGAAACTGCCACAGCTGCTAGTGATCTGAAGTCCCTCCAGCTGGCGGCTGGTTGTGGCCACCCTGAGGCTAAAACCTCCAGCTCACATGGGGGTAGGCTCAGCTCCCAGAGCACTGTGCTGGCCCCTTCCTGCTGGCCTGTTGGGCTGTCTTCAGCAGGAAGTTAGCTTCCCTCTGTCATTTTGTGGGTTCTGTAGCTCCAAAGTTTGTTTAGTGTCGTTTTTTACATGAATTGGAGGAGGTGGGAACAGGAGCCATGCGGAAGTCCTATTTCTACTACACCCCCCAGTGTTCCTTTCAAACAGAAATATTTTTCACCTGGCTATTCCTGAGTTTGGTTATAAGGTTACTGCAAGGCTGGTTGTCACCTGTGATTCTTACCTGAAGTCAAACCAAGCTAAGATACTTTTATCCAGTCATATATGTGTTGAGTCATTAAGTACCAGTTTGATGCTGTTATAATCATGTCCCTACTTTTTCCTTTTATAGAAAATCTCTATAATTTTAGCAAGTGGCCAATAGAAGACATGGGCACAATACAGGTAGGTAAGATCTTCCTATTTTTCAATCTGAATACAAAGTCATTCTATATCCTAAACAACTTAGTAAATTACTATCCAGCCTAGTCATCTGCTGTTACTATAGTAACATACATATGTACGTCTGTGTATTTCTGTATGAAACAAGGTCCTTAAATGTTTCAAAACAATGTAAGAATAATTGGGTATTGATATAACTGTCTGTGGGACCTACATGTTATTCTATTAATTATCAAAATTAAATTATAAACATCTTCAGATTGGTTTATGTCAGCATAGTCAGTTTCTTAGAGGATATAACTCATGGAGTATTTTCTGCTACATTAAGGGAAGAGTCAATTTCATTCAAGTTTATTACAAATGTGGAAATAACACCTGCTACTGTGTTATTTCTAACTACTGTGTATTCTGTAATATAACTATGTATTCTGTGTAATAACTACTGTGTATTCTGTAGTACAACCATATTTTATATAAATAACTTATTTGATATGGTCAGTTTTGGAATTAATTACTTAAATATCCCCCCAAGTCTTTTATTATAATTGGAGTAAAGTCAGCCTCTTATAAATAAATTCATTTGGGTAACCAATGAACCCAGGGGTAGAAAGCCTCTACCTGCAAGAGTGTTGTTACTTATATTTTCATGAGTCCTCCATAGCAACTAAAGGAATTGGATTTGAAGTGGAAATTTTTGAGAAGGCAAAAAGATCATTCCTGTATGTCAAATGTAAATGATTCTAATGGCACATGTAAAGACTTAAATTTTCTGAAGTTTCAAGTGAACTATGGGTTCCTAGTTTGATGTTCTCCTTATAGCTCTAGTATGGATCAGATTAGAACCATAAGGTTCCAGCTGGTTTTAACCACATGAACTAGTTATTAGAAAGGTGAAATTTGAGACGCCATACTAACTTATATTGAGATCTGTTTTGTAAAAGGTTTTAGCAGGAACATCTTATTAGTCTCTATAAGTAACTTGGAACCAGAAACAATTCTACTAAAAAGTTGCCCCTGAGGACAAGACATTTTCCAGATTATCCCAAGAAAAGATGTTCCAGAGACCAGATGACTACATGGGACATCTGAATTCCAAGATGAAATTTGCTGATTAAAAGGCTATCGTGAGTGGGGTGATGGTCATTATTATACTATTTTTTTTGTTCTTCTTTGTTTGTCTCATTATCTCTGAATACCAAGTTCACTCAGTTACCTTGATGGCATGTAAACTTCCACTCAAAACTAGCCCCTGGTCTGGGCATTTTTGTTACGGCTTGTGCTGTGATCAGTCAAGCTCACTGCTCTTACATTAACTTGTCAGGAAAAATTTTGACAAGTCTCCCCTTGAAAAGGGAAATTGAGAAAATCAAACAATTCTAATCTCATTTTATACTTGATTCTACTCTCTATCACTTTCAATATGTTGTAAAATTGCCCAAGCCATGTTTATTTGTCTCTGAACCTGATTCAAAAACTCAGTTGGCTTGCACTGAGTTAAGTTCAGAAATTGAGTTCAATAAATACTATTTATTCCTCTTTCACCACCTATAAATTGCAACAATTGTGGTAATTTTCTTATTGGTCATATTGTTTTCCTACCTGTGCTTTTGCACTTTATGCTTATAAATGGGACTATCCCTTCTGGCTATACCCAAAAAAGCCCTAAAAATCCCAGTATAGGGCCGCCTCAGGGACCTTGCAGAAGATATCTGGAAAGAATGGGTGGCTTTCATGGTGGGGTCATGATTGACAAAAACCATAACAAGGTCACAATGCCGAGTACAGGACCATGTGTGTCTGGCCATCTACCCAACAGCACTGGCCTTGATGCCCAGGGTTCTGAACTAAAGTCCAGTACTAATAAGTAAAACAAAACATTAGCTAAACCATGATGACATATGTAATGATACTCTATTGATCCTCCTCCCTTTGATTTCTATAATTACCACAGGGCTTTTCTGGGATATATGCAGGGATCGACCCATTATTGAAACTGTTTCATCTGGCAGCAACCTCAGACTGGCTCCTAATATAAGTAACCCAATTGATTAAATTATTATCTATAATTAATCTGGAGCTTCTGACCTCTTTGGTATCAAATTAGCTCCTGTGGGGATGTCATAAATATCCCAGTACATGGGGATATCAGACCTTACAGATTACAACCAAGAATCACCTACCCAACAAAACTGAGTTTTTAATCCTTCAGAGGAAAAATAGACATTCAATGAAATAGAGGACTTCCAAGCATTCCTAATGAAAAGACTGGAGATGAATAGAAAATTTGACTTTCAAATACAAAACTCAAAAGAAGCATAAAAAGGCAAACAGGAAAGAGAAATCATAAGGTTTCAATAACTCTGAACAACAGTTACATTACTGCATGGGAAAATGATACTTGTGACTGCTAAAAACTTTCTCATCATTAGAGCTGTTAGGATTATATAGACAGAGGGTATGCATTTGAGTTGAATATGATGGAATAATTATTTTAAAAAAATAAAAAGAGGAATGCACTGAGAGAAGGGAAAAGGGAGTAACAGAATGAAGTAAATTACCTCGCATAAAAGAATCACTAAAGAGCTTTAATAGTGGAGGGGAGGTTGAAGGGGGAGTGAATGAACCTCTCTCTCATCAGTATTGACACAAAGAGGAAATAACATATACTCAGTTGGGTATAAAAGTCTATCTTACCCCACAGGAAAGTAGGAGGGAAAGGAGATAAAAGGGGGAGAGAGGGGAGGTAATAGAAGGAAAGGCAGTTTGAGGTAGGTAAAAGACAGAAGCAAAACACTTTGGAAGATGGAGAGAGTGCAAGGAAAGAGAGAATAGGATAAACAAAGGGGAAAATAGGATGAAGGGAAATACACAGTCAGTAATCATAATTATGGGGGGGAAATTTACTTCATTTCTCAAATATATAGAGAACTGAGTCAAATTTATAAAAATAAGAATCATTCTTCAATTGATAAATAGTCAATGGATATGAACAGGCAGTTTTTAGACAAAGCAATCAAAGCTATCCACAATTCAATGAAAAAAAAAATTCTCTAAAGCTCTGAGTAAAGAAATGCAAATTACGGGGCAGCTAGGTGGCGCAGTGAGTAAGAGCGCCGGCCTCGGAGTTGGGATGACCCGAGATCGAATCCGGCCTCAGAAAATGAGCATCCACACAGAAATAATGACTAGCCGTGTAACCTTGAGCAAGTTGCTTAACCCCAATTGCTCTAAAAATAAAAAAAGAAATGCAAATTAGAACAGCTCTGAACTATCACACACATGCCCACCCCACTCCCCCCATCAAATTAACTAATATGACAGAAAAAGAAAATGACAATCGTTTGAGTAGATGTGGGAAAATCGAAACACTAATGCACTGTTGGTGAATTTGTATACAAATTCAACCCTTCAGTAGGGCTATTTGAAACTATGCCCAAAGGGCTACAAAAGCACGCATACCCTTCAACCAAGCAATATCACTTCTAGATCTGTATTCAAAGAGATTAAAAAAAAAGAAAAGGATCTATATGTACAAAAATATTTATAGCAGCACTTTTTAATGATGGCAAAGAACTGGAAACTGAGAGAATGTCCATCAATTGGAGAATGACTGAACAAATTGTATATGATTGTGATGGAGTATTATTATGCTATAATGATGCTCTCAGAAAAATCTGGAAAGCCTTACATGAACCACTACAAAGTGAAACAAGCAGAACCAAAAGAACAGCATACACAGTAACAGCAATATTGTGTGATGATCAACTGTGAATGACTTAGCTACTCTCAGCAATACAATGATCCAAGCCAACTTTGAAAGACTTATGATAAAAAATGCTATCCATCTCCAGAGAAAGAACTAATAGAGCATGAATGTATATCAAAGCACACTTTTTCTTTATTTTTCTTGGGGGTTTTTTGGTCTATGTTTTCTTTTACAACATAACTAATATGGAAATATGTTTTGCATGACTGTACGTATATATCCTATATAAAATTGTTTGTCTTCTCAATGGGGGGGCAAGGAGAGGAAGGGGGAGAGAATTTAGAGCTAAAAATTTATGAAAAACAAATGTTAAAAGCGTTTTTACATGTAATTAGGGGGAAAATATTAAATTATTGGGAAAACTAAGCTATATGAAGTGTAGCTTACTATAGAAAAAAGTAGACATTAGTAAAGGCTTGTGAGCTACGATTTCAAGTAGATTTGGACCTTTAAAATACCTTGAACCTGGAGTAGCTATCCTAGGGGTTCCATATGTGAAAGGTAGGTACCCTAATTAATATGGTAATTAAGCCTATTCCTTACAAATGTAATTTTCAATAAAGATACTATACACATTTACCTTGACTTAACAAGTCATGTGTTTTATAAATAATTTTGGACAAAAAAGTACCTGCTCCAAAATAAACGATATTGTTTCAAGAACCAGTTGAAGATCATGTTTCTCTAGTGAAAATGCAGCTTGGAGTTTTTCTTCTTCCTCTTCACTGAAACTGTTCTCAGTCTGCAACATATATAACAACTTATTAGTATTCAATTAAAAATTCAAGTCTCTAGCCTTCAAAAGATTCATCTACTTGACGAGAGCCTTTTAAAAAGAAGGTACAAACTGGGAAGAAAAAGTTACCCCAGAGAGGTAGGGAGCAATAAAAAGAATACTTTGTAATCATAATACTATTCTCATTTCCTGTTAACAATATAGTCTTAAGTTCTATCGTGTGCACTAGTACATAACACATCCTGACTTAGTCTGGTTGATGCAATGACAGTAAGGTAGCTAAGAACATGTATGGGCCTTTTCAAAAGAATCCCATTAATCTGAAGATATCACTCCCTAACAAAAAGGTCCCAAGTTACAAAAATACAATAAAAGCTTTATTCCTCATTTACAAATTAGGAAACTAAGACACAAAGATGTGTTATGACTTGCCCAGAACATACAACTAGTAAGGGATAGCTCTAAAATTTAGCTTCTAAAAAAATAACTTTTTCCACATGTACCACATCAATTTAAGTCAGGTTTAAAATATAAAACAATAATCATGTTAATACATTAACTAAGAAACCCCATTCTCCAAGCTGTGCACAAGGATATGTACTAAAGTAAAACTATTTGGAATGATTCCATTGCTTTAATTGAAGAGATTTGGGGCAGCAGGTGGGGAGAAGTGAGGGAGAAAGAGAAAGAAGGACTGAAGGTTTTATCTCCTCTGGTACTCGCAAAGAATTCAGTAAGCAAAAGCATTTCTGGTCTAACAGCATTAGGTAGCCCCACAAAAATGAAATTCCAAGGGATAGTTAATTCCATAGGGAAAATGTTATAAAAAGACAATCAAATCTTATGGCAGAATTTTATGACTTTACATTAGTGTTTGGTCATAATATAACAGCATCAGACCAAACAGTCTTATATGATGTATTTATATATTCTTAAAATAAAGTGTGGCCTATTCTTCCTCCTTAGCTCCAGAATTGTACCTCTCCCTTCCCAACACAATGAGTCCCTTTTCTCTTTTGTGTCTGTCTTCATTATTTCCTTAGTGATCTTCTCATTTACTTCCAAAGCTTCAACAATAACCTCTATATAGATGATTCACAAATCAGTACTTCTAGCCTCAACTTCTGTTTCAGCTATCGACCTAAATTTCCAAATGCCTGTTGGAAATCTCCATCCTGGATATTCCCCTGGCACCTCAAGGTCAAACATGTCTAAAACCAAGCCACCAATCTTCCAATTTCATCATCTTTCCCCAAAACCTACTCTTCTTAACTTAAATTTCTATTGCTCTTTCTCCAAATCACCCACATTCAAAAACATCAGTTTTGATTCTTCCCTTTCTCTAATCCTTCACATCCAATCATATCTATGCTACTACCATGTTATTTTTCACTTCTTATCCCTCCCTGATACTCACTACTACCACTCCAGTTTGTTCCCTCATTACTTTTTATGTAAACTCTGACAATACCCAATTAAATTATGTTCTGGTACCTGGCCTTTCCTCCCTCTAATTCATCACATGTCTCTGTGCCAGTTCAATCTTCCAAAAATTCTTTATGAACATATAACTCTCCAAATGAAAAAAAAACTTCAATAGTTTCCCCACTGCCCTCTAAAAAGTTTCAACTCTTTAGCCTGGCATTCAACACTTTTCACAACCTGGTTCCAGTGTCTTTTCACAGCTTTATCTCATATGCCTTCACATACTATACCTTCAAATTTAAACTGCTGCATAAGTAACAAACTTGCTTTTATCTTAAACCTTTTCCTTTCCAACTCCTTCTATCTTCTGGCTCTCATTGAGATCTGGATCCCTCCTATTTGGAGCAGGGGGAGAGGGAGGACTAGGGTAGGTAAAGATTCCAAGCAATCCTTTCCAGCACTGCTTGTATTCATATCCCCACTCACTGGCTGAAATGGGGGAAATGGAATTCTCCTTGCTCACCACAGTCATTTCTGGGCTCTCCATCTATCTGCATTATTTCAATAACCTTTCCTCCTTTTGAGGTTCACTCAATACACATTTACTATCCAATAAAGATTGTGGTAGTTGTTATCTACAGGCCTCCACAACACTCTACTTCTTTCTCCAATGACTTCAGTACCTAATTCACAGTCTTTCTCTCTTCTCAAACTCTTATTTTAATACAAGAGAACTTCACCATATATACCAATGTTTCTTCAAACACTCTTACCTCCAAATACTTCAACTTGCTCATTTTCCATGAGCTCCTCCTCCTTCCCCCACCTCTTCTACACAGAGATAATCATACCCCAGATCTTGCCAATACCCAAAAATGTTCCACATTGGTGAACTTATGTGATCACAATCTGTTGTCATCTCACTTCCCCCTCTGCTTTATATCTCTTAACCCTGTCCTTCATCTTCCTGGCAAACTCCAACCCCTCACGCCCCCTCAATTCTTTTCCAAGCCATCATCCCTGTATTGGCTATTCTCCTAGCTTCCCCATATCAACCTCTTTGTGAACAACTTCAACTATACTGTTCTGTTTTCTTGAGTCCTTCGTCCCCTTGTCCTATCACCAATCCTGGCTTGCAAACCTTGGACAACTACTACCATCTGCTACTTTCACTCACTCACCTGATGTTGAACAAAGCTGGGAAAAAAAATCACAAAAAACATGCCGAGGAGACCCAACAGAAGTTTACGTTACATAACCTCAACTGGGCCCTGATTGTAGCAAGGCAATCCTTTTATACCTCCTAATCAATTCACTATCGCTCTCACATAGTAGCTCTCCCAAAGCTTTGTATCCCTCTTCCAACCTCTCCCAACCTCTCAGCTGAAAATCTTGCCTTTTTTCACTGAAAAAAAAAAAAATGAGGCCATCTGACAAGACTTGCTCTCCTCCTCATCTCACATCACTCAGATGCCTTCTACCACTAATTCCTTCTTCGTTCCTCTTTTACACGAAAAGGTAGCCCTTCCTTTTGTCAAGCAAACCCTTCTATATCACACGATCCCAATCTATCTTATCTCCAAAAGACTGTCCTCTCTATCACCCCTATTCTCTCACTAATATTCAATCTCTCGCTGTCTACTGGCTATTTTCCTACTTAGAAATACACCCATATCTCCTCCATCCTCAAAAAGCTCCCACTTGACCTCTCTATCCTCAATAGCTATCATCTCAAATTTCTCCTCTCTTTCACTGCTAAACTATTAGAAGGCTGTCTACTATCTGTACCTCTGTTTCCTTTCTCTCTTCATAACTCTTTCCAGTCTGGCTTCCAACCTCATCATTCAACTGAAACAGCTCTCTAGTTACTAGTGATCTCTTATTGCCAAATTGAATGGTCTTTTCTTAATCCTCATCTTTCCTGAGTTCTCTGAATTCTCTAACACTGTCAATTACCTTCTTCTCCTTAATATCAATCAGGGAATGGCTGAACAAGTTGTGGTATATGATTGTGATAGAATACTACTGTGCTATAAGAAATGATTAAGGAGATGGTTTCAGAAAAACCTGGGAAGACTTAAACTGAAGCAAAGTGAACTGAGTAAAATTAGGAGAAGAATCTACCCAGTAACAGCAATACTGTAAAAATAATCAACTGTGAAAGACTTAGTAACTCCTCTGATCAATACAATAATCTACCACAACTCCAAATGACTCATGATACAAAATGCTATTCACCTCCAGATAGAAAACTGGTGATCTCAGAATATAGACTGAAGCATATTTTTCCATTATTTATTTTCCTTGATTTTTAAAAATGGCTAATTTCAAAACATTTTGTATGATTTCATAGGTATAAGGGGTATCATATTTTCAGTTCCAAGTTCTCCTTTCTGCAGGAGTCATCCATTGAGAAGTAGGGGAAGAAGTTGTAGAAAGGAGAATTTTGAACTGAAAAATTAAATTAAATAATATTAAATAAGTAAAGTGAAATTAAAATTAAAAATTAAAATTCGCAAGTTCTACACTATGAAAAAAAATTATAGGATAAAAAATCCCCTAGGCATGTTTGTAAAAAGAGATGAAAAAAACCATTATGTATATGATTGTGCTTGCAAATTATAAAGGGTTATATACTAATGGTTTACATTATTTAGCAATATTTTTACTATTAAGACGAAGCAAATCTACTGCACAGATCACTTAAGTCCTAAACTCCAGTCTTTCTTTACGCCACAGACTTAAACAATTTCACCCATGGAACAAAAGCAGAGAGTAAGTAAAACCTACATGGGAATTTTAAATACTGGTTCACACAAAAGACCTTGCTATTTTTACCCAGAGGAATAATGACAGCATATTAAAAAATATATTAAAAATATATATAAAAGATGGATTTAGAATATCATCAAAAGTGCAGTGGAATGGAAAAGTTACAAGTTAGCCAAAGGTAAATACACAAACCTTCAAGTGAAGTTTCTGAAGAATTCGGGTGAGCAGTCGAGGGAATCTTCCAGTATCTACTGCGTTAACCAGAGACACTGCTTTTTTCATGCTACATATATTTAAAAACAAAAAGTTAATTTTTAAAAAAATGTTAAGGGGAAATACATTAGTTACAGTGCTCTATGACCTATTTTATAATTTCCAAATGTTGTAGGTACTCTAAAGAGAGGTACTTACTATTAGTACGCATTAGCATAATACTAAAGAAACATTTCAAAAATACTCCCACCTAAAGGCTTTCCATGGAAAAGGCCTGTTGGGTGAACTAGCTCTTCTCTCGGGACTACTTTTGCCTGGGTAATAGCATAAATTTATGGGTTGGAGTCTAATAACAATGTAACACAAAGTGACCTACAGCAGCACAAAACTTTCCAATAAAAAGGGATTATAATAAATTCGCAGAGAAAAGAACTAAAGAATAAAATGCTGAAAAAACTGTATAAAATGCAATGATCTGTTTTTACTAAGTATTCCCACACATTTCAAGTCTGCTTCAATTGGAGTGATTTTGAAGTCATCTGGGTAAAGGGACCAGTGTGTGATGTCACTGTACAACGGGCTGGCAATAAAAAAAGGGGGGGGGGGGTCAGGAGGGGAAGGGCAAGCCCTCAAAATGCTTAGAGAACTCTCACTAGTATGACCTGGGGCTCTGAGCAGTGAACCCTCAGTACACCTACTCCAGGTCTCAGGCCCAGCACAGCTACTTTCTGGTCATCTCAATGCCATGCTTCTCTATACAACTCTAGTTATATGTGTTCACAAAAAACAGATTTACAACAGTAAGGGATTTTAGAAGTCAGAGTCTAACCCCTTCATTTTACAGTCTAGGAAACTGAGGACTTGAAAGGTTAAGTGACTTGCCCAGACAAAAGGGTTCAAACCAACAAGAATGTTGGCTATCATCTAAGTCCAGTTCTCAATGCAGTCTTCCCCTATTACAGGGATTTTTATCCTTTTTGTGTGTGTCATGGACACTTCTGGCAGGATGGTGAGGTCTATGAGCCCAGAATAATATTTACAATAAATACAACAATAATAATGTTATAACAAATATAACAAAACAGTATATTGACAACCTGTTATAATAAATATAACAAAGTAAAATACATAAAAATACAAAGGAAACCTTATATATTAAATTAGTCATCACAATATTTTTTTAAAAAACAAATTAACAGACCTCAAGTAAAGAACCCCCACCCTATTTAAATGTTAAGCTCCTTGAAGACTGGGACTGTCTGGCTATATTCGAATCCCTAGTGCTAATAAAAATAAACAATAATAATATTTGCTAGCATTTAAATAGTACTTTTAAGGTTTGCCAAGTTCTTTACATAAGTTATAGTAACCTGAGATAAGCTGGTAATTAAATAGATAAAAGCAGGGAACATTTCTATGGTGCCTCTTATGTTCCAGTCGCTGGGCTAAGTGTTTTACAAATATTATTTCATTTGATCCTCACAATAAGCCTATAAGGTAGCTACTGTTACTACATTCATTTTACAGATAAAAGTGATAGAAAGGTTAAGTGACTTGTCCTGGGTCACACAGATAATAAGTGTCAGGCAGGATTCGAACTTAGGTGTTCAGACTTCAAGTCTGGCATTTTATCCACTGCCTTACCTAGTTGGTTCCAAGCATAACACCTGGTTCATGGAAAGCACTTCATAAGTGCTTTTTAATTTATTCATTCATCAAGGTAGAGGAGGTACAACAAGTTAATGAAAGTGTGTGGGCTGAGAGATAAGGGCGAGAAGGTGGCAGTGGAGGGAGAGTAAATGAGAGAAAGGAGGCTAAGCAGAAGCCCCTCGCACTGGCAGTGAGTGCATGGGGATGCCAAAGAGGGGCAGAAGAGATTTGCCCTCTCAGGTCACAGTCTTCTCACCTCCTCCTGACATGACAGACAGACAGACGGCAGCGCACTTCCCCCCCAGGCTCTTCCTTCCACTCTCCACAACCCAGTCTGAGGAGGCTGCCCTGCCTGCTGCCCCTGCCCTCTGCCCACCCCCGTGCCCGCTGCCTGCTCCCCTCCGCCCACTCCCCCGTGCCCGCTGCCTGCTCCCCTCAGCCCACTCCCCGTGCCCACTGCCTGCTCCCCTCTGCCCACTCCCCATGCCCGCTGCCTGCTCCCCTCTGCCCACTCCCCGTGCCCACTGCCCCGTGCCCGCTGGCTGCTCCCCTCTGCCCACTGCCCTGTGCCCGCTCCCCTCTGCCCACCCCATGCCCTGTGCCCGCTCCCCTCTGCCCACTCCCCGTGCCCACTGCCCTGTGCCCGCTCCCCTCTGCCCACCCCATGCCCTGTGCCCCCTCCCCTCTGCCCACTCCCCGTGCCCGCTGCCCGCTCCCCTCTGCCTACTGCCTCCTGCCCACGCCTTCGTGCCTGCTGCGCGCTGGGGGGCGCCCCAGGAGACAGAGTGGGAAGTGGCAGAGCCCGCCCTCCCTAGGCCCGGACTCCGTACACCTCCACCACAACCGCTCTCTCCCTCTTCTGCCCTTCTGGCTCTCCCGGCCAGCTGGCAGGGAGCACCGGCACCCAGGTTACCTGGGAGTCTCGGAGAGAATCAGCTGGGTCCCCGCCGGGGCAGCCATCCTCTTCCACTCCGCCGCACCTCCCGTCAGCTGCTTCTTGCCGAGCCAATGGAGAGCCAGAGACGAGACGCAGGCAGAGCCAATCCCTGCCTTCCCCTGGGAATCGGACCGTGAGGATTGGTCGGCCCTGTTCCGGGAGGCGGTGCCGCTGCCCCAGCTTTGAGCAGCCGATTGGCTACTGCTCTCTTCCCCACCCCCTCCCTCACCCCGCCTTTCCGACTTTATTTCTGGTCAAAAATGTGTCACCTAGAGGCCAGGTAGAGAAATCCCCGCAACTTGGCTCCATCCCTTCTTCCCAGGTGGAGACGGTCTGGCGATGCAGTGCAGTGTTGGGGGCCGAGACAGGTATGCCTAATTACTGCTCAGCCTCCGAGCCTGACCCCAGGGCTGGGTGGGACCCGAGCCTTCAAGTCCCTAAGCATTCAACCAGCCTGTGCCACGCGCAGAGGAGCCAGAAATGGTCCAAAGACGGGCCCTGCCCTCAAGGAGACTACACTCTAACGCGAAGCAACACGCAAGCAAACCTACACAAAACAAGACGGATACAAGATAAAGAGGAATTAATTAAGAGGGGAGGCACCCCAATCAAGAGCTGTGGAAGGCTTCCTGTAGAAGGTGGGCCTCAAAGGGAGGCAGGGAGGTCAGCAGTCCCAGGGGAACTGGAAGAATTCCAGGCATGGGGAAGAGTTATACGTTGGGAAATAGGATTTACGAAAACTGGAAAAATGGGAAGGAGGGTAGGTGATGAAGGGCTTTGAATGCCAAACAGAGCATTTTGTATTTGCTCCTGCGTGCTATAGGAAGCCACTGGAGTTTTGTGGGGTTTTTAGGGTTCTGGGGTGGGGTGATCAGTTTAGAAGCTGAAAATGGAGAGTGGATCGGGATGAGTAAAGACTTGAGGCGGGCAGACCCACCAGTCCAGGTCTGAGGGGATGGGGTCCTGCACCAGGAGAGTGGCAAATCAGAGAGAAGGAGCCATATATGAAAAATGTTGCCAAGGTGAAATGGATAGGCCTTGGCAACAGATTGGTTATGGAGAATGAGAGATTCTGGGTAATCCAGGATGACTCCTAGGTGTAAGCCTGAGAGACAGTTAGGGAAGGTGGGAGGGAGAGAAGGGCTTAGGGGAAAGATAGTTACTTCTGTATTTGACATACTGAGTTAAGATGGTTACTGGACATTCAGTTCAAGACGTCTGAAAGACACTTGGAGATGAGAGATTGGAGGTCAACAGAGAGGTTGGGGCAAGATAAATAGATTTCTGAATCAGCACAAAGATGGTGATTAAATCCATGGAAGCTCCAAGTGAAGTAGTATAGAGAGAAGAGAAGGCCCAGGACAGAACCTTGAACAGAACCACTTATGGAAAGTATGATCTGGAGAAGCCAACAAAGGAGACAGAGAAGGAACAGTCAGAGAGGTAGGAAGAAAACCAGGAACTCGTTTCTCCAAAACCTAGAGAGGAGAGAGTATCAAAGAGGAGAGAATGATCACCAGTGTCAAAGGTTGCAGAAAGATCAAGGAGAATGAGGATTGAGAAAAGGCCATTGGATTTAGCAACTAAAAAATCATTAGTAAACTTTAGAAAGAACAATTTTGGTGGCGTAATAATGTTGGAAGCCAAGATTATTAGGGTAAATTAAGAAAATGGAGAAACATCAGGAAGTAGTCCAATAATTCTGCCAAAAAAATTCTGTCACTAAACTGAGCATCTCCAAAGACCCAGCAATACTATTAGGTATACATATATCAAAGAGGCTAAAAAAAGACTCACGTACAAAAATATTTACAACAAAACTTTTTCATTGTAGCAATGAACTATAAACAAAGTGGGTTATCAATTTGGGAATGATTGAGCAAATTTTGGTAAATTAATGTAATTGAATATGTCATAAAAATTATGAATATAGGGGCGGCTAGGTGGCGCAGTGAGTAGAGCGTCGGCCCTGGAGTCAGAAGGACCTGAGTTCGGAGCCGGCCTCCGACACTTAACACACACAAACAAAAACCTAGCCGTCTGACCTTGGGCAAGTTACTTAACCCCAATTGCCCTCCAAAAAAAAGCAAAAAAAAAAATTATGAATATAACACATTCAGAAAAACGGGCTTATATAAGCTGATACCGAATGAAGTGCTAAGAACCAAAAGTACAATTTCTACAGTTGCCACAGCACTGTAATAGAAAACCGCTTGGAAAGACTTCATAACTCTTATCAATGCATTGACCAATTATGACTACAGAAAACTGATGAATACTTCCCATTTCTTGGCAGCAGTATTCCAACATCCTGGAAGTACAGACTAGACCTGAATTTTCAGATAGCTCCAATGTGTTTGCTTTTTTGTTTGTTTAATTACATTTACTACAAGGGAGGGCTTCTACTTAGGGGAAAGAAAGAGCTGACAAGTACTAGCAAGATGTGAAAAATTAGAAGTTTCAGTGAGACATTTTAAAAAATACACATAAGAGAGCAGAAGAAAGTTCAGAAGGGGAGCCAGACAATCAGAGAAGTTTTGTTAATACCAGATTCCATTTAAGATAGGGATAAGGACTGGACCTGTGACTTCATTGTTATAGGGAATGTCCAGATAAAGAAACCCCCTCTAACAATGCTAGTCAGCACCTTCTCTGCAATTTACAGAGCTGCCAGGATACCGAAAAGTTAAATAACTTGCTCAGTCACACATCAGTATGTTGTCAAAGGCAGGACTTGAACCCAGGTCTCCCTAGCTCTGAGACCAACTCTCTATGACGCCACAGTGTATTTCACAGATTTAATATATGTGTTAAAACCAAAAACTCTGTAACAGAAGTTAATAGTTTCATATATAATCTTCCTATACTTTACTCCCTGACACATACTCTTTATTCTAGCAACATAGGCATCCTGGATGGTCCATGAACAATATTTTCTCAGCTCCAGGTTTTTTCTCTGGTCACCCCATGCCTGGAATACTTTACCTCCTCTCTTCTGACTACTGACCTCCCTTTTAAGTCCCAACCAAAATCCTATCTTTTACAGAAAACCTTCCCCAACCTTCAATTTTAGTGCCTTCCTTCTGTTAATTATTTCATCTTTATCTTGAATATAGTTTGCTTTGTATGTATTTGTTTGCATGTATGTTGTCTCCCTCATTATATTGTAAGCTCCTATAGGGCAGGGACTGTCTTTTGCCTCTTTTTGCATCCCCACCTCTTAGCTCTGTATCTGGAACATAGTAGATAATTGGTATATGTTGATTAATTTTCATTCTTTGTATCCTGAAATGTCCATGTTTGTGATAATAAAAATGTTTGTTCAGTTCATAATAGAAAATAATTTAAACATGCCAAAGTCACATAATTTTCAATTTGGAAGAGACCTCAGTGGCTATCTAGTCAAACCCACATCCCAAAACAATCTCCTCTGTAACACACCTAAAAAATGGCCACTCTCTATCTGAAGACCTCCAATGAGAGAGAAACCACTACCCCCTCAGGCAACTCAATTCAACTTTTGGACAGCCTTAGCTGTTGGAAAGTTTTTATTGATATCAAGCCTCAGTTTGACTACAATTTCTATCCAATGCTCCTGGGTTCTAATTTCTAAAGTCAAATATATCTAATTCTTCCTTTGCATAACACCCTTTCAATACTCGAAGGCAGCTAGCAAGTCTCCCCTAAGTCTTCCTCTCCAGACTAAGTAGCTACAGTTTCTTTAGCCAATCTTGATCTGAGATGGACTCAAAGCCCATCACTATCCTGGTTACCCTCTAACTTAACAATGTCCTTCTTAAACTGTGATGCCTGGAACTAAGCACAATATGCCAGATGTGATCTGATCAGGGCACAGTAGAGAGAGAGCTGGAAGCTATGCCTCTCAATGCAGCCCCAAATTACATTAACTTTTTTGGCTGCCACATCACATTACTGACTGCTACTGAGCTTACGATGTACTAAAATCTCCAAATTTTTTTCAACTGCTCACTAACTATGGCTTTCCCAATCTCTTCTGAAAAAAGAAATATATCTCATCATAATATTTTCACCTCATAGTCCCCAATCTCTGCCACTACCAGTTTCCTCATACAAGTAGATATATAAACCTAGGCCTCCTTCTTTAATATTGGTTGCCACCTTCATAGAAAAATAAAATCAGAGGAGGACCAAGATTTGTATACGTGGGCATACTGACTTTATCCCCAACTCAATGTGGGTGAAGCTAGAAAGATCTAGCAACAAGATGGATTCTAGGTTCAAGTTCCATAAAACCTATGTTGGAGAGGTAGGGATTAAAGAGAACCAGCTTCTATGAATCTCAGCTCTGTGTCCTTACCCTAGACCCCCTAGAAAAATTAGTCTAGATATTTTCACAGTTAACACTGCCACCATAATTTATTTTCTGCCTTCATAACCAGGTGGTTATGAATGAGCAGCTAGGTGGTGGTTAGAGTGGAAGTCGTGTTGGGCCTGGAGTCAGGAAGATTCAGATACTAGGTAAGTCATGTAACATTGTTCACCTCAGTTTCCTCATCTGTAAAATGAGCTGGAGGATAAAATGGCAAACCATTCCAGTATGTTTGCCAAGAAAATCCAAAATGGTGTCACCAAGAGTCAGACATTACTGAAAAATGACTATGTAACAATTTTAAGACTACAGAACAAAAAATGGCAGAAGCAAAAAATGTAAAGACAAAGTATAGTTAAGGATAACCATCTTTCCACCTAATCTGATTTCTAGTATACAGAACAGTAGCTAGTGACTAGCTAGCCAGATACTAAAAAGCTTAAAATTCACACAAGGTTTATCTTCCTCATCAAAACCAACCTTAGAATCAAGAAAATATATTCAGTTATTTAAACAATCACCTCAGTCTTCCTCTTTAATATGAATACAGAAACTTAAGTTTCCTGTTTTTCCTATTTCACTTCTGAAGTGGAAAGGGTGGCATTTTGTTCTTTTAAAATTGTCCAGTGGAGATTGTATATAGGAAAAGTGATAGTGAATAGAACCTTTAGATAAACACTGGTAAAGTCATTCTAGAGATATAATCTAGTATTTATACAAACTCAGTAGCTTTTCAAGACTGTTTACATTGTAAATATATAATAGATAATAATTAGAAAAATGAAGTAAATTTCTCCAAACAGATTCAAAGTTCTGCATCTGCATAAGAAATCCCAGAATCTTCAACAAGCAGGGAACTTTGAGGTGATTTAGTCTAGGTGATTTGTTTTACAAATGAAGAAACTGAAACCCAGAGATGTATAGAGAATTAGCCAAAGTCATTCAAGTTAGTGACAGAGCTGAGACTTGAACTAAGAATTCATGACTCCAAAGCCAATGCTCTTTCACAATACTGCAGAAACTTTCCTAAACTTAAGGTTTTGTCTTTTAGAAATGCAGTAAAACAATCTATCATAACTAATAAGAAAAGATAGCATTAATAAATCAATGGTTCACAGGATCATAGATCTAAAGTTCATTCAACTCTTCTTAAACTATTGGGTTGGAGACCCCACATGAGGTCAAAAAAAAATTGGCAACAGTAAAAGGTTTCTGAATAAACAGTGACCAAAAATTAATTCAAAATCAAACATGTAATTATTCCAAGGTGTCTCCAAGGTAGCACTTGCCCATGTTGCACCCTGAAACTTCACTGCAGCCTTGGTTTCAAACACAAAGCATTCTAACTTTGCCCTGGACATAACCTTCAGGTCATGCAATGCCAATGAACTCTGCCAAAACAGGAAAGGGGGTCATGAGTGGAAAAATTTTAAGAAGCTCTGATCTAGTTGAATCCCTTCACTTTGCAAAAGAGGAAAGTGAGACCCAGGAAGATTAAGTAATTTGCTTACAGGTAATAAATAGCAACGCAAGGATTTAAAAACCAAGTTCCTATGACACTAATCCATCCTTTGTTCCACTTCACCATGCTGCCTCTTCAAACATCTTATTTTTCTAATGCTGAGAATCTGAGGAACAACCACCTCATTTAACAGATCAGGAAATTCAATTGTTCAATATTAAACTTAAAAAAGCTTATCACTAAAGCAAATGTAGCTTGTGATATGACCTTCCTAGGTTGGAAATCAGCATGAACTCACATGTAACAGAATTATAACTAGTAGTTTTTGTGACTGGAGAAAGGAAATAGCAAAGTTCACTTAGATCATGGGCCCAGGGGAAGGAAACCTGTCTCAAGGCAACATAAGGTTCTATGCTACAGTAGGTCCTACTGGAAGGAAGTATGCCCTGGGTTACTCAGAGGTTTTTCTAGATTGTTGAAGCATACTGCCAGGTGGTACTACTTGGCACCCTCTAAATTTCCTCCCTTGAGACAAATCTGTAATGGTTAAGCTCCTAAGGTCCCTAGTTAGAGCTCTGAAATAGGAGCACATAAGCATATGCTTATACCAGCACAGTAGCAGACGCAGGGCTAAATCACATCATGTGTTTCTAGATTTTTGATTTTGACACTTAATAAAACTCCTAGATACTTTTATACATATTCATGAGACATACTGACAGTCTTGAAAGATAGCCAAGTAGCAGAGGGGAAAAAATCGATTAGACAGAGATTATACTGACAGCCTAATTTCCTCAGTTAATGTAATCAGATAATACCATTGGAGTTCTTGTTAATCTGAATATAGTGCAAATAACCTAAGTGTTTTATGCACAATAAGACTTTTTTCCACTTTATCTAACAAAAATCACAGACTTCAAAAGAAGTGTCTCAATTTCTATTAATCTTTTTCTTTTTATTTAGTACCTACAACTTTTTAATTCATTGCATCAAGTTTGGCTCAAGAAGGAAAAAATCCGCAATAAAAGGAACTGCATCCCCTTCTCCTTGAAATGTTTTTCAGTACTTTACTTGTGTTTCTATTTTTTAAAAAAGGTATAAAATATATGCATGTAGTAGTTGTGTATATCATAGTTGTACATATTCTGTTTGCTTAAATTTTACTGTTTGGAAAGTAAAATAAAAATGTATTATAATCTTCACCTAAAGCACAAAGATCATTTTCAATGACAGGAGATGGGAAGAAGGTAGGGTTTTTAAAAACCTTATTTATTTGAAATCTATTTTTTCCAGATATGAAAAGGGTACAAGTAATGGTTTAATAGAAAAGCATTTGACTGAGAGCCAGGAAACCTTCATTCTAGTATTCTGCAACCTACCATTAATTAGCTTTACAACCTTAAGAAAGTGGCTTCATTTTCCTCTACCTGTTTCATTATCTATAAAAAGAGTGAATTAAAGTATATCATTTTGAAATACTTCTAGTTCTAAAACTTTATGATTCTAAATTATATGCTTGCAATAGTAATGATAATTTGAAGATCTTCTCTGCCCCCAATATGCCAAATGTAAATACATGGAGTCTGTGGTAGGAGGAGTTTGCTGGAGGATGGAGCAGACCCTACAGGAAACTGGGAGTCAGAGACATTAGAGCCAGAGGGAGGAAAAGATGCAGCCAAGGAGACAGCTAGGATTGTGTTTGTGGGAAGGCTAAAGGATTGTATGTCTCCCTGTTGTGTTATGGTTTATTAACTTCTTTGTTGCTATGATAGATTTAGTTTCCTGCTGTTGGGATTTGGCTGATATCTGAATAAATGCTTTTCTTCTGTCTTCTATATAGAGGGTCTGTTATATTTTGTGATTCAGAATTGTGCCAGCAAATTCATAGTTCCCATTGGTGCTGTGAATATTGTGTTGATACTACATTTGGCGACGATGATGGGATTTCAAAATATCAGACCTCTATTTGGAGGCAGAAGGGCTTTAGAAGAAGAAATGGATATCTTAGGATTGGAGGATTTACCTTCTTCCTCCCTAGAAATGGAATGAGCTAAAAGTACAGGGCTCTGTAGAAACTGGAAACCAAGGCTATAGAAGGGAGAAACTACAGATTTAGAAACACATTTGCAAAGAAGACCAGTAAAACCAGGGAAAGAACTGGAAGGAGTATATAGAAGAGGCTGGGTTTTACTAAGAGGTCACTGTATTATATGTAAAAGCAGAAACAAACTGTTGCAAGAGAAAACTCAAATGGAAAGAGAGTTATCTGTGTTACAGCATTCAGGCTCTCCTTTAGAAGAACAAACTGGAGAATCTCAGGTGGTAGAAGAAAAAATTGTGAATTTAGCTAAGAAAAAGTGAAAAACTAACCAGAGGAATGAATATACATGCCACCCTAATCTGGACTGAGTCTATTTCCTAGATATGGCTGCCAAGAAAGTACACTAGTGGAAAACAAAACAGTGTTAGCTGAGGAGGCTTTTACAAGCACAGAAGTTCGCCCCATACTAAGAAAGCAGGAGAACCACAGAGGTCAGAGTTCAGGGAGATAACTGAGGATTTCACTCAGCAAGAGTTTACTGATACATTAAGCAGATTCACCAAAGGACAGAAGAATTATTAGTGTCTTGAATGGTGAGAATCAGTGATGAAGGGACCAGAGGAATATGGGTAGATAGTGTGGATTGCTTGAAATGTATAGGTATTAGTCAGAATCCTTTTGCACAGCAAGCTTTTAGACTAGCATTCAAAGTCAGAATAGATTGACAAGAAAAGAGATGTTTATTGGTCTATTGAGAGCAGGGGTAGATTTTGGAAGAATGGATGGTATTCCAACTAATGACCTATACAAAATGTACTGACAAAAGGGGCTTGGTGTTAGACAGAAGAGAGAACTTCCCCTACAGATCCTCCTGAATCCTTGTATTCAAGTTTGTCACACCCTCAGGGAGAACAGGAAATTGGCCAATCCCCAGCTCAGAATAAAGAAATACACAAATGGGATTATAGACCCCCTATCAACTTGTCTACTGGAAAAATGAATTAAATATTCTAACTAGGGCATTAATAGATACTGGGGTTGGGGCCTCATATATATGAGAACCCTGACAAATTCAAATATGGAACTCCTATGACCATCACAGGACTGGGAGGGGCTGAAATATCAGCAGACAAGTTAAACTAATAATGAAAATTGGACAATTACTTAAGAAAGAATATAGCATGGTCATTGTGCCAATTCCTGAATACATCATTGGAATAGATATATTGAAAGGTATAACTTTAAATTTACCTGAGGGGAGATACCAATTTGCAGTAAGGAAGATAGGAATTAATACAGGTTTAGTGGAAAAACTAAAAATGGACCCAATCACTTTGCCTGAACCTTCTGAAGTAATTACCTTAAAGCAGTATAATGTACCAGGTGGGCAAGATGAAATTACCAATACCCTAAAGGAATATGTTGAGGCAGGAGAATTAGTTCCTACAACCACTCGATGAAATGATTCTGTCTGGCCAGTACAAAAATCAGATGGCATGTGGAGAATGATAGTGAATTATAGACAATTGAATAAGGTGACTCCTCCCTTGTATGCTGCCATTTTAGATACCGCCACCTTAATAGAAAGGATCCAGAAATATGATGGGACTTGATATGTAGTTATTAATTTAGCCAATGCTTTCTTTACCGTCCCAATAGATTATAAACAATGGGACCAGTTTGCTTTCACTTGGCAGGGCAGACAATATACTTTTACCTGTTTGTCACAAGGATACCTGCATAGTCCTATTATTTGTCATAGGATTGTGGCTGAGCATTTGAATGAATTAGAAATGCCTGGTTGTAATGGGAATGTAAATTTTTAAGATCTTCCCTGCCCCTAGGCTTAAAGGCAACTGGAGCCTGTGGTAGGAGGCTCATTTTTTTCAAGAGATACTTTGTGATTGAGCCATGGGTCCAAGAGGGTTGTTACATTCTCTGAGCCTAGAGAAGGCTATGTAATCCCTGATGGGAGGCTTTGCTTTGGGGCTCAGTTTGAGAAGTGTTGTGTGTTTTGATGAGACTCTGGGCAGCTGTTGAGAGCCCCCAGGCTTTGAAAAACCCAGATGTTGATGCTTCCCTCTCTGGTAACTATGATTAGGTATGGATGTATGTAATGGTCAAACAGTTAGGAGATCTGTCTGCTTGATCTGTTTCTCTGTCTTGTAACTTCTGTCTGTATACTCTAAAGTTCAGGGTGCTGAACTTTTCCCCCCTGAACTAGGTAAACGATATATTTTGATTGATTAAAGTAAGCTTGTTATCCCATTTTGAGTTGCTTTCCTTTAGAAAAGCAGATCTAAGAACCTGTGTTGGCAGCCACCTTGGAGACCCTGGGGTGCTTGCCACTACACTGATGATATTCTGATACAGGGGGGAAATGTAAAAGAAGTGGAGAAGAGTTTGATTCTTTTAATTGAACATATGAAAAGCAAAGGGTGGGAAATTAACCCTGCAAAGATTTAAGGACCAGCTCAAACTGTAAAGTTTTGGGGTATACAATGGAATAAGGGACTGCGAGAGATTCTCCCACAAGCCTGACAAAAGATCAGGATTCTCCTATCCCTACCAATAAGAGGCCCAAAAGTTTATAGGATTATTTGGAGGTTGGAGAAACCATATTCTGCATCTGGGACAGATTTTGAAACCCTTATATAAAGTTACTAAATGTGAATTTGATTGGGCACTTGAGCAGAGTAAAGCTTTTGAAGAAGCCAAGGTTGCTATACAATTGGCCCTACATTTATGGTCTATGCAAAACGCCCCAGTGGAATTACAAGTGACTGTACAGGACGAATATGCAAACTAGAGTTTATGGCAAAAACAACAAAGCCAAAACATACCCTGAGGATTTTGGTCTAGGAAACTCCCTTCATCTGGAGTTCAATACACCCCTTTTGAAAAAAGGTTGTTAGCTGCATAGTGGGCTTTGGCAGAAAATGAACAACTGACTCTGGGCCACAAAGTGACATTAAGGCCTAGAATCCCAATTATGGCCTGGGTAATGAGTACCCCAGCTTCTCACAGAATTGGATGTGCAGAAGAAGCTAGCATAATTAAATAGAAATGATATATTCAAAATAGATGTAAAACAGACAAAAGTGGAGTTTCTGCTCTACATGACTTTGTAGCAAACATAGATACTGAGGGAAATGATGTATCCCCTGAACCAAAGCTAACAGTTGCTACAGTCCGTGGTAAAATGGAATGACGGATATGATGGATTAACTGAACAAAAGAAACGTGCATGATTTACTGATGGGACGGCAAAATATTTGGACCACAAAAGACACTGGAAAGCAGTAGCCTATAACCCATGTACTAGATGGACTTTGGAAAGTACTGGGGAAGGTGAAAGTGGTCAATATGCTAAAGACAGCAAGGAGGACAGCATCATATATTTATGGATTCATGGACGGTAGATAATGGGTCATCTACCCATGGATGCCCACATACAAAAATCAAGATTGAAAAATTCATGGTGAACAAGTCTGGGGCAAGGAATTATTTGAAGATATATGATATGGGACATGTCTTTGGTTACTAATTTGTCAGTTTTTCAGGCAGATGCTCCCGTGACCCTCACCACACCAGAACATGAATACAATGCACATGCTGATTGACTAGCAAAGATTACTATTCAACATATTGTCTCTACTGACACCAATTGATGATCCAGTACTAGCAAAATGGGTCCATCAAACAGCCAACCATTTAGGGGTCCAGGTGTAATGGAAATGCAAATTTAAAGATCTTCCCTGCCCCTAGCTTAAGTGCACCTGGAACCTGTGGTGGGAGGCTTGTTTTTCAGGAAAACCCACACCTTGATACTTTGTGATTGGGCAGTGGGTCCAAGAGGTTGTTACATTCTCTGAGCCAGGAGAAGGCTATATAAACCCGGAGGAGAGGCTTTGCTTTGGGGCTCACTTTGAGAAGTGTTGTGTGATTTGACCAGATGAGAGTCTGGGCAGCTGTTGAGAGCCCCCCCCCCCGGCTTTGAAAACCCAGATGTTGATGCTTCCCTCTCTGGTAACTGTGATTTGGTATTGATAAAATGGTTGGACAGTTTGGAAGCCTGTCTATTTCATATGTCTGTAGATTCTGAAGTTTGGGGTGCTGACCTTTTTCACCTGAACTAGGTAATATACATTTGTTTGATTAAAGTAAGCTTGTTAACTGATTTTGAGTTGCTTTCCTTTACAAAAGCAGATCTAAGAACCTGTGTTGGCAGCCACTCTGGGAATGCTAGGGTGCTTGCTGCTACACCAGGTCACACACAGGTGGGTACAAGATCGAGGTATTAGTATCTCATATTCATTGTTAAAACAGGTAGCAGAGGAATGTCATATATGTCAACTGGAAAAGGAACAAACTGTTCCTCAGGTAGTAACTTGAGAGATAGCAAGGGGAAAAGTTCCAGCCCAAATCTAGCAAATCTGGCAAACAGATTATATTGGTCCCCTACCCCAAAGATAAAGGATACAAATTTACATGTGCTTATGTTGACATCTCTTCAGGTGTATTCGTGGCTTGTCCTTACAACAATGCAACACAGAAAAACAACTATAAAACTCTAGATTCTCATAAGTCTATATTATGGAACCCCAATGCAGAGTCAAAGTGACAATGGGTTGTATTTCAAAGGTAATGAAATGAAGAGATATTGTATATTAAACAATATAGAATGTATATATCATATTCAATATTATCCACAAGCATTTGGGTTAATTGAAAGAATGGATTATTGAAAGAACAATTAAGGAAGTTCTAATTATTCGTATCAACATTGGAAGGATTGTGTTCACTGCTTTACATAATTTGAATAATAGACCATTGGGAGGAAGTACACTTCTAGCCAGAATGATGACCCCAAATCTGCCAATCAGAAAACAGCAAACACGTAAGATCCCAAATATTGAGTATTGGATTGCGGGACAAGATATGGTGTCTTAGCACCATATCCTGGAACACCTGGTTTGGCAGGATATGATTTACATCGTTGAGAAGACTTTTGGTTGGAGAGAAAAGAAATAAGAAAACTCTACTGGAGTATGAGAATCCATAAAAATCATTGTGGATAGATATTACCTAAATCAGGATTAGCAGCTCAAGGAATACAAGTATTGGCTGGAGTAATAAGATTCTAATTACCAAGGAGAAATTATTGTGCCATTTAAAAATTTGGGTGAAGGACCCAGAGTTTTGTAAAAATGATAGAATAGTTGAAGTCCTTATGAAACAATACCCCTTATGAAAACTGACCCTTCTTCCAAAAAAGCTATCAAAGGAACTGAAGGGTTTGGTTCTAATGATAGAATAAAATTGGGACCTAAAGTATGGGTAAAGTAGAAGCCAGACTATATTCCAAAGGCTGAGATTATAGCACATGGGGAAAGATAATATTGTAACTGTTAAACTTGTTTGCTAGATTTGTTTCCTGCAGGCCGAGTACTCTCCACCAGCAGATGACTGATGAATTAAGCCAGATGTTACCCCTGTCCATGACCTCTTGATATGTCACCCCTGGACCTGGTATCAGCCAAGCTCCAGATGCCAACTAAAGACATAGACCTTTGCCCCTTATCCTGCAATTTTGAGTCTCATTTGTTCAAGGGGGGTAATGATGGAATGCTTGTGCTCAAACCCCACCCTAAGATACTGGTTTTTTTTGTTTTTTTAAAGCAATTGGGGTTAAGTAACTTGCTCAAGGTTACACGGCTAGTCATTATTTATGCGTGGGTGCTCATTTTCTGAGGCCGGATCTGATCTCGGGTCATCCCAACTCCGAGGCCGGCGCTCTTACTCACTGCGCCACCTAGCCGCCCCTTTAGGGCAATTGGGGTTAAGTAACTTGCCCAAGGTTACACGGCTAGGTTTTTGTTTGTGCGGATTAGGTGTCGGAGGCCGGCTCCGAACTCAGGTCCTTCTGATTACAGGGCCGGCGCTCTATCCACTGCGCCACCTAGCCGCATGAAATGTATTGTTAATGTATTTTTGCTATGTAAAGGATATGAAAGATCTTGCGGCTGAACGTAATGGTAATGTGAATTTTAAGATCTTCCTTGCCCCCTAATAGACCTGCGGGAATTTGAAGATCTTCCCTGGCCCCTAGTAGTTGTAGGCACTACAATACTCCCTGAAGTTATGTTTAATGATAACTTTACCTATTATAAACCCGTACATTACTAATGAACACTTTAAAGGGTCTGGCTTTGATACCTTTTTCTTCATATTTCTAAATAGGACAATTCGAAACAAATTACACTGAACCCTGAAGAAAAAAGCAATGGGCAAGTAAAACAAGGGGCAGCTAGGTGGCACAGTGAATAGAGCACCAGCCCTGGAGTCAGGAGGACTTAAGTTCAAATCAGGCCTCAAACACTTAACACTTACTAGCTGTGTGACCTTGGGCAAGTCACTTAACCCCAACTGCCCTGCCTTCCCCCACCAAAAGGCCAAAACAAAAACAAAAACAAAAAAAAACCCCACCCTAAAACAAGCCACTGTATTACCTACTCATCCTGCAGTGACTTGGGAGGCATGGAATTATTACTATGAATTTAGTATTCTTTTACTGAGTAATACTGTTAGTTTTAAAATGTCATGAAGCTGCCCTGGTTCATACTGGGTAGAGTATAAGCAATGTTTCAGAACCTTTTCATGCAGGGGGTAAAAAAAAAAAACTACAAACAGCATACATGCTATATAAGTATACTTTATTTAGTCTAAATTCCATGACTGATCATTTCTATCCAATCACTGTACTATTTCTCACAACCTTAACTCTACTATAACTCAGAACATACAGAAGATGGTGTTATCTAAAATACAAAAGAAACTCAGAATAATTTCTGCAGCAGCTGAGTATTTCAGTCAAGCACTTAGTTACACACTATGTCTTATAAGAAACTACTTACTAACATACTATTATAGCTTAAAATATGTAAAACAACATTTGTTTAAAACACAACTCACACTTTCTTGTTTTTGTCTTCACTTTCAAGTAGTAGTTACAAAGTCAAAGCCATTGGGCTCTTGGCTTTAGAAACTGAGTTACTACTTCTTAGTGCATATGAATAAAAGATAAATTTTTGTTTACAGAAAATAGTCTAAGTAATATGCAAATTTTAAAATCTTAAGACAATTTTTGAGCTGTATCTTGTGACAAATGAAACTAGAAAGAAAATGAGAAAGAAATTAATTATTCCACCCCATTATGCATAAGCAAATGTTTCCTTGTTGGCATTTGGTATATCCTAAAGTTTAGAAAACTGTAACTGAGGAAAAACTGAATTAGCACATCTAAAGAGGCGTGCTTTTTTGGTTGTTCACCACAATGAAATTACTTTCATATTACTCAGACATTTTGAGAAGACAAGATGAAAACAGTTTAGCCAATAACTGCCTTATTCTGTGCTTTGTTAATGTGCAAAAAAGCACAAATCTTCTCACAAAGACCTCAGTCAGGAACATTATATGGCAATGTGTTAACAACCTCACCAGACTCAGTTACAATATCATCATAGACCCACTTTCTATTACAGCGGCACTCTGGTCCACATTTGTTTGAGTTACACTTGGGACATGGATAGAAGCAACCTAAGCAGTTCTTATCCAGACAGTCACATAAGTCTGCACCATTACAAAGCAGCCGGCCATTCTTGTCATATTTCTTCACCACTCTGCAAGAAAAAAGTGATGCCTATAATTCACTTTGTTTTCAATATTTAAAGTGAGTTATCTCTAGGTAAATTTCATTTTTAAAAATTCCCTTCACACTGTGGTAACAGCATTGTGGTTAAACATAATGATATTTCTGTATACATTTTGACAGTGACACCAAAGAAAATTCAAATCAACTTGAACTTCCAACACCAAAGAAAACCAACTACTCAGCTAGTCACATACAGTAACACCTCATTTATCCGGCACTGTTGAATTAGGTTTTCCATTTAAGGGAGTTATTCAAAAAAAGATAGCTTAACCACCTTCAAATTCATTAAAAAAAAGTTTGGATGGAAATCTTTCTAAAATTAATTTTACACATATCTATTTTCTAAAATCATGGAACTTACACTTAATTAAGCCCTTTCTTGTTGACTCAAGAATATAAATTATCATACAAAGATGTAAAATGATAGTTTTTCTATGATCTCTCCTGCTGCTGGGCACCACTTCTGCTGTCAACATCATTTGACTCTTTCAGTGCTCACCTTTTAAACTTTCTTTTAATATGTTGTCATCTGAGAAATCAGAAAGCCAAGGCTGTATATAAATAGAGCATTTTCCTGTGCAGTATGAGAGCTTTCATGCACTGGATTTGTAATTGCTAATGATATTTCTATTAACAGAGAAAGCTTCATAAAAGTAATTCCTTATTTGAAAAAACTTCATTAATATTGTGAAGATGATGTGCCTCATATCAGCATAACAAAAGTACATCTGTAAAACCTGCATTTGCTCATTCCACATTGGTCAAAAATAGAAATGGACTTTAGCAAAATTGTATAGTTCCTCCTTTGTCTCAAGTCCTCTCCTCTCAGTGGCAAGGCCTATACTTCCCCTCAATTTACAGTGTCTAATGCTTTCCTTTCTTCATCTCTTTCTTCTTAACATAGAGAAAGACCTGACAGCAATTATTAAGCTTACTGACTGATTCTTATTTTGTTACGAATAAGTTTGTCAATAGTAACCAGTATTGTTAACTTAACCATCTCATTTCTTTAACTGTGAAACAAAATGTTCTGTCCCCTGGTTAAGAAATTTCAGGTATCAATAAGTATACGAGGTTATTTTATGCAAATGTGTAAGAAACAGGGGAAGGAGAGAGATCCCCAAAATCATACTACTCAACTGGAGAGAGGAGAGGCAGAAGAGAAATCTTCAGAATTCAAACTCCACCTTCCTGCAGACTCTTTTTTTTAAGAGCTGGAAGGGATCTTAAAGATGTCTAACGCCTTCATTTTATGGATGAGAATACTATGCTCAGAGAAATTAAATGCCTCTGAGGAAAAAAAAATCTCTGCCAAACAGGCAGCAAATAGCAAACTCATATGATTTAAACACATTAAACACATGTTCTACTGGATCTTAGCCACAAGGACAAGAGCAATTCTATACTACCCCAGAGGAAGATCATTCCTGAGAGTGGCTAGGGGCAGAGATGCTTCTCTTTCTTCACCATCAGCTTCTTCTATACTTCCTCCAGACGCTAGTCCTTCTTTATCTTACCTCTGATAATGAAGTTTCTAACTACAAAGTAAGTAATTGTAACACAGTTCCTCTAATAGAGGTATTACTGTATTACAATGGCTCAAAGGCCTTTTTTTTACTTACTTCCTGCTTCTTGGCTGTATTCCAGATGGCTGAGGATTCCGTAAGCCTGACCTCCGGATAAATGGGGTACTACTGTAATTTTAAAAAGCTTTTTTAATAAATCACAATAAAAAAAAAACCAAACCCCAATCCAAATTACAGATCTTGTGTAAAGGAAACTCATTCCACAATCTCATACTTATATGGTAAATTATTATCTTACTTGCTCGCAGAAAAATACTCATTCATCTTTGACATGTCAGCCTTCTTTTTCTGCTCTCTGGTTTCAGGATTGAAGTCTGCCACCTGAGGTCCTGGGTTTTGAAATGCTAAGGATTTTAATTGTCGCTCTATTTGTTGCTACAAAACAAATAAAACTTGTTAATAACTATAGCTTTATAGTTTCATATTATTTTTGCTCAAATTGTATTATTCACATTTCTTATCGTAATGGCATGGAAATATATAGATATTTTATACACCAGACTCTAAAGAGTGTTTGAATTTTTCCAGAAGTTAATTCTTGTCACTGTTAGAAATATATAAAGTCTAAGACCTTAGAATTCTACATATATTTTTTCTTTTTAAAAGGTCTTAATATAGTCAAATAGCCTCATAACAGAAGAAAAAATTCTTATGCTGTAGACAAGAATTGCTAACCTCCACAGCACCTCTTACATTATCCCTTTACGCAGCTTACTTCAAGGCCTCACCACTCTCACCTGGATTATTGCAACAGCCTTCTAATTGGTCTCCCGACATCCAATCTCTCCCCTGCTCTAATCCATCCTCCACACAGATAGCAAATTAGTATTCCTAAAGCATAGGGGTGACCATGTCACTTTCCTGTTCAAAAAATCCTCAATGGTTCCTACTGCCTCCAAAATCAATACATACTCTTTTGTTCCACATTTAAAGCTCTTCACAATCTCATTCCAGCCTATCTTTCAATGCTGACTATACGTTATTCCTCATCAGCCAAATTATCCGACTTATCACAGGATGTTAAAGTTAATTCCAACCTCCTCATTTTACATATGAAAAAACTGAGGCACAGAGAGGTTAAGTGACCCACAGTTAGTAAATTCTTGACACAGGACGTGAAACCAGTTCTTCCTGACGTGAAGTTCAGCACTACACCATGCTGCCTGTACCTGATTCTTTCATCTTCGATTTCCATGGTTTTTGGGCAGGCTGTCTGTTCCCTGCGCCTCCTCACTTCTGACTCTTAGAATCAATCCCCTGGCTTCCTTTAGAGCTCAGCTCAAGTGCCGCCTACTCCAGGAGAAGTCTTTCTTGACCCTCTCCATGGCTAGTGGCTCCCCACAAATAATTTTGCATATATTTTTCATTTAATTTTCTATCTTATGTTGTTCTCCCCTTACTGTAATCTCTCGGAAGACAAGGACTAGTTTGTCACAAAGAGCTTTTGTTCCGGTGGGTTTTATCTATCAGTATTTACTGTAACAGAAATTAAAATGGCATATTATTTTCAAAACAGTTTTGACCTCATAAAAGATCTTGGGGCCTGGCCCATAGTGAAAGAATGAAATATGAATCCAGGGCTCAACATCAATGTCAACATCAGGTGCCTACAATAGGGAGTAGAGCAGTATGAGTTTCCCAATATAATCAGATGTTTAGCTGATGTCCCTGTGGGAGAGGGAAGAGGTTCAAAACATACAGACGGTCCTCCTCCCAACATGGGAGGGAGGGAGACCATCATGAGTTGGAGCCAGGGATAGACTTCCCCTCCCAGGTTGCCATCTTCTCTCCTCTCTTAGAGCAGGAAAAACTCAAGGTATGGCAGAAAGCCCAGCCCTGCCTTTGTTAGTATCCTTTTCTCACAAGGCAGAAATTTCTCTGGGACTACAATTCCCAGAATGCACTGCTAGGTTTTAGAATCCTCACTGACTTCCAGGGGAAAACAGTCCAAATATATAGGTGAACCATTATCAGGTGTCTAAGCATTAACCAAACATTATATAAACTGTAAGCTGGCAGTAAAGTATCTCAGTGGGCAGGTATTTATAAAAGAGAACTCAGAATCTATTACCCCACTTCTAATCCTAGAACAGTTCTAGAGCTGGTTCCAACCAGCACCACCCTCATCAAAAAAAATTCTAGAGATGTGGATTTGAATAACCTGGACCCATAGAATACAACTGAACTAATGGATAAACTTAAAGGGAAGCATTTACTCTATCCAAGACTCACAACTGGTCATTTAACCAAGCTAAAATCATTTCTCAGGTAAAGATTATTGGATTTTTAGCTTTTATAATTTACAAATTTACAAAGAAGAATCCAAGTACTTGTACGTCTATTTTGAACACTAAAGTAAAAAGAACGCTGCTTTGAGGAATATTAAGAAAGTCTATCGAATGAAGCACAATAAAATTTAGTTTGAACTTTATCTTCAATAGAAGAGAAATTAACAAGGGATATTCACTAGGCATGATAAATTGGGAATAAAATCATAACAAGCCATTAAAATATGGTTTGTTATGATGGTAAATCAGTCTAGAAACTAATTAGGATTTTGCTCTGGCTTAAAACAAAACAAGACAAAACTTGTGACTACTGTAACACCTAAATCTGTTCTACTTGTAGATATGGCCAAGGAAGTCATAAACATTACTTTTAAAAATCACATCTGTATAGTATTCTAAGTAAAAATGTCTATGAGAGCATTAATTTAAAAAACATGAATATACCAATATTTTAGAAAGCATGATTTTACTGCACTGGACTAAAATTTAAAAGAAAAAGAGTTTTATTTCAGTTCCAATACTATATTATATAAAATCAAAGAATCAAAACTGAAAGGTATCTTAGAATTCATCTAGTCCATCTCCCTAAGGTGTTTTGTTTCTGATGCCTCAGTGTACTTAAATAGAACACACCTCTTACAGGAGAGGCTACTTTTTCCTTAAAAGGAATTGAAACTATCATAAAGACTTAATTAGTACAGAAGACTGAAGCTTGAACCACTGATATAATTTCCTGATTGTCCGAATATAAAAACCAGCACAGAAGTCAGTGGCTCCTTTCTTAGGCTCAACATGGACTTCTGGCCTGCAGGTCACCACAGCAAATGCCAGGGCAAGGAAGCTGTGCCCAACAGAATCAATGCTGCATCTTTGATGAACATCCTTTCCATGCTACTCCTAAGTAAATTTCCTTTTTTGTTAAGGAAATTTTTAAGAAAGAAAAAAAATGGCCTGTCAGAGTCTCTTTTCATTGCAACCCCAGACAGGCTGAATCAGATCTGGACTAGAACATCTAGTTTCTCTCTAATTCAAAGGAAGACTGAATAGGTAAATGATGTTCCTATATTATGTAGGTGTCACTATTCAGGAAATTCCCAAATTGCTAACAAACTGCATTCCAAAAAATTGTTTTCAAGTCAACTTTTTACACCTCAAACCCCATTTTCTCATAGGAATAATACCGCAAAGGAGGATTAGGTTCTCAAATCAGGTCACAAAATGCTCATTAAGCCCATGATATACCTAAGGTTTGAAAGCCCAAAATGCTTTGTAATACATAACAATGTTTCTCTGAGGAGACACACTCAGAATTTCAATTTGAGACCTCCGGAGCTCTTCTCTGCTCCCACAAGGCAGCCCTGGTAAAGCTCTTTTACCACTACCACCTCCTAGGAAGTAGGAATAGAGACTTGCCAAGCTCTAAGGCACTGGAGGACTTCTACTGACTGAGGCAAGGACTCCTGGGGTTAAAGAAAAAAGGAAGTAGATTAGAAGCTGTAGCAGGATCTGCTGCAGTCATGTGGTCAGAAAGAGATGCAAGGAAGGCAATCTCTAGCAGCCTGCAGCTGTCAGAAGAAAAAGTATGGATTTGCCATTTCATTAACACAAAGCCTGTCACTTACGAGGTGCTTAAAATCTTCATGACAGATATATTAAATTCAAGAGAAACCTATAATTAAGATTACATCAGACAAGGCATTCTTGTATGACACTAATAAAATGTTTATTTCATACCAGTTGCTTCTGTCCAATTTGACAATCTTGCTCAAGTAAACTTGAGTCTGAATGTTCTTGAGTGGAGCTGTTTTTTTCATTATCGGGTTCAGATGGTTCACTCATTTCTGATCACTAAAAAAAATTCACAAAAGTGACACATTCAAATATTATGAACTTGGTAACATTAGAGAGAATTTATCTATGACCAGCTTTAAGCTAGCATAGGATTTTTTTCCTTCATTTTTAATCACTAAGTCTCAGAAAGGGTGGTTGGGACTCACTACCTGTACTTTCACACCTCAGACTTCTACAATCTGCCTTCCACCCTACACAACTCTGTCCCTCTTCCCTCAAAGATTTCTAGTGACTCTCTAGCAGAAAAGTAGAATCTGCTGTCTCCTTTGCTCACTCTACTCCTTTTCATCTGCTAAAAATGAGTATCCCCCTTCACCCTCTTACATCTGCCTACGGAACTCACTCCCGCCGCTTCCAGTTTTAGGGACTGGCTTTAAATTGTATGTTTGTAGCCCAGATTTTTCACCTAAGCTCCAGTCTAAAACCTCTAATTCCCTGCCAGACATTTCCATTTTTTCATTTAGCTGTTCTCCCAGATTGTGCCTCCAAACATTTTTATTATCTTTCTCCCAATTACCTTGGCTCAAATCCTCTGAATGAACTGACACTTCAGAGTTCCTTTCTTATGCTATCTGCTTAAATGCAAGTCTTCTCTCTCCCTAACTCAAACACAAACACGCAGAGAAATTACAATAGTGCTCAAGTTGTCCCCGGGTTACATTCCTCAACAATTTGCACTACTGAATTGTAAATACCAAAGCACTGAGGGGAAGGAGGGAGTTTTGAACATGCAGGAAGGTGCTAACAATCTAACCAAATGAGAGAAATTGCTAGGATAAATTCTAACCCCAAAGTTAGCTTCTTCTAATATCTAGTATTGAATGAATTACATTGCTTGGATCAATTAGATCTACATAGTAACTCCAAAAAATGCTTTGAAAGTGAATTTTTAAAACTAGAGTTTTCAATTAATGGTCCCTAAAATGGTCAAAATATTTTCACTAAAAGTTATAGCAAAGGTTTATTCATCTTCCTTTTATCGTCTACCATCACTAACTCCCACACTTGCTAAGTGAAAAGCAGTTGACATTTTTGAAAATTGTGGCAAATCTCGTCAAAGCAATTTTTGTAAAGGGATGTAGGTGATAAACTATATCATTTAAGTTAAAGCTCTAGCAGATGGCTCCCTCGGGGACCAAGTTCACAGACACATCCACCCACAAAATTGCTCGACAACCCCATGAAAATATGTTGCCATTATGAAAATGCTCACCTCTTCCTGTACAAGCAATTTTAACTAGAATAAAGAAAATAGAACTAGAATAAAACACAGCCCCAAAAGAACATCATCAAATCAATAACTCCAATATAATGCTGATAATCAATAACTTTAGTTAAACCCTCTAAGTGGACCTCCCTCTATCCAAGTTTTCAGTGTTCACTCTAGTATTTCCTAGAGACTTTTAAGGTTAAAAAAAACCAAAAGACTTCAATAACAAAGTTTTTTGTGACCAGTAAGCCACATGGTAGTGGAGAGAAGAGAATTCTGTTAGATGCTTACCTAAAACCAAAAGTAAACTGTACCACTCAACAGCTGCTCTACTAACTATGCTTGGGAAATCAATTTACCTCAAATTGATAAATAATGAGAAAACGTTTCCTTAGTCCTTGCAGGGATAGTCGTGTTTCACACCCTATTTATACTGAAGAGCTTACAGAGCCCCTTAATTTTGTCACACTTGCAACTATATTTAAAAAGTCAACATTCTGTGATTTATTACCACCCCAGCTATCATTTTTAGGAAAAATTAAGATTAAAATGAATCAACTGTAATGAAAAATAGAAATTTAGAAGCCAGCACCAACCACCATGTTAGTTTCTATATTTTTAGGACTGTTTTTTTCCTACAGTTTTCTTTTGCAGAAACTAGAGGGTCAAAGAAAGGTAGACATACCTTCAAGTGTGGTTCAAAGTAATCTGTACGGAGAAGAGGAAAGGGCTGCAATGCTTACTGTGGAAAGAGAGAGAGAGAGAGGTTGTATTCTCCTGTTTCCTTTGTTTTGCCAGGAAGCCACAGATTTCTCCAGGGAAAAACTGTAAGGCCTCAAAGGTGCTCCTACAATTTAGTGCTTCTATAATAAAGGCTTAGGGGAGGGGGAAAGAAAAGAGAGATATTTTGATTTTGCCTTATTTTTCATTAGGAATCAGGTTTCCAAAATCGCAGCAAACAAACAAGTCAGCTCAACAACCTCTCCCACAAGACCTAGTAACATTTGCATAAACAAAACTCGTCCCATTTTGCCAGCTAAAATGATTAATGCGCCTCCAAGCAAATGCGTCAAGTGGTTAATCTTAACCTACCCCAAAAGTATCTTTTAGCTATTTCCCCCGCAAAGTTCCGACAAGACCAGGCAGAAAATCCACTTCCTTATTAAACACCCTAACCTCACAGTCCTAAGAAAGCCCATGAAGGAGTCATCAGCTACCGCTCTCCTAACAGGGCAGGGCACACGGAAGGGTCACAATCTGGGTAAAATCAGACTGAAAACTCGGATAATTCCACTTAACGCATGTTTAACATTCTCCTATGGGGAAGGCGGCTCGTCGGACCCTCCCAGAGCTCGCGTTCCGGCTCCCTTAGAGGATCATTTACCCGGGTCAATGCGCCTCGGCCTGATCCTCGGCCCCCAGAGCCAGGCACGTGGGCAGCGCCTCAGCGCTCACGGGTCCCTTGGGTGTTAGCCTGATGGGACAGGTAACCTCGAGACACCTGCGGGACGTGACCCACGCTGGGCGGGCGGGGCTCTGGGGCTGCTGCGGCCTAGCCAGCGCCCACTCGGATGCACTAAGACACGGCCCCCTTCAGACCCCCCGGGGAGATGCACGGGCCGCTCCCCCACGCTCCTTCCCCGGGGTGGGGGGGGGGAGGGGACTTCATTCCTCCACATACAGCCAGGGGCTCCCCTCCTCTGCCCCCTGCAGTGCTGGGGTGCCAGGCCCCTCTTCCCCCTTCCAGCACCCACAGCCCCCATGCTGGCTCTCGCCCTTCTCCCCTCCCCTCCTCCAACCCCCCCATCCTCCCCAGGCCCCCCCAATCCTCCCAACGCCCCCCCATCCTCCCAAGGCCCTCCCAACGCCCCCCCTCGTCCCAAAGCCCCCCCGTCCTTCCAAGGCCCCCCAATCTCCCAAGGCCCCCCCTCGTCCCAACGCCCCCCGTCCTTCCAACGCCCCCCCTCCTCCCAAGGCCCTCCCAACGCCCCCCCCTCGTCCCAAAGCCCCCCTCCTCCCAAGGCCCCCCCGTCCTCCCAACGTCCCCGTCCTCCCAAGACCCCAGGCCCCCAATCCTCCCAACGCCCCCCCCGTCCTTCCAAGGCCCTCCCAACGCCCCCCAAACCTCCCAACGCCCCCCCTTCTCCCAACGGCCCCCCTCCCAACGCCGCCCCCATCCTCCCAAGGCCCCCCCATCCTCCCAACACCGCCCCCATCCTCCCATCTCCCACGCCCCTCAGTTGCCCGAAGCTCTAAGAAGAGAAACCCTCAGGGAACAGGAAAAAAACAAACAAAATAAAAAATGAACCTCACTTAAAATATTTAAAAAGGGGGAGAGAGGAAAAGTCAAGAAACCTTTTTGGAAGGGAAAGGCCAGGAGGGAGGAGAAGGAGAGGCGTTAACGCCACCACACTGACCAGACTGCCAAGGACCGACTGCCCCGGACCCCAGGCGCCACACTAAATACTTCCTCCAGGCAAGGACGGTGGGAGGGGCCTCACAGGGTGGGGCTTCTGGGAGGCACTGCGCATGCTCCCCCTGCGCCTTCCTATTGGCTCCCTCCAGGACTGACAAGCTCCCTGGGGTTCCAACAGCCTTTAATTCCTGCCTTGGTGAAAAGCCAGGTGGGGGCTTGGAGGCATGGGGGTTATTGCACCTCCTTTTTCTGTTTGTTTGTTTTGTTTACTAAACTTTCCCCCCAAAAAATATCCCTCCCCCAGAAGAAAACTCAGAAGTGGAAAGGTTGGCTTTTCTGAAATCCTTGCGTCTAGGAGGCGGGTTCTAAAAGGTTGACACACCTGTCTTTCCTTATCAGAAAAACCCTGGTGTTGGACTGGTTAACCTCAAGGTTTCACAGGAGGACACTTGGACTTGGTCATTTATATCAAATATGTTCTTATTACATATCATTTCGAAGAACTGCAGAGAATTAGCCAAATTCTCTTGTTCCAAAATGTTTTTGATTAGAAAGCCTCTATCAAGGACCTGAAGACATCTTTATACCAAAATTTTCACTGTACTATTATCTTTTTTAATGGAATTTGATAAATATTAAATGAAAATTAATTTTGATTTTGGCAGAATGGCAGGAGTCTCAATTAAAAAAATAAGCCAGTTTTCTTTTTACTTAATATTTCAAATATCATTTGAGGGAAATGCCTGAAGAACTCCACCAACAATAACACATCTCAGTTATCTGGCTCTTTAAGATTACCAAAGCTTTATATATAAATATATATATATATACATATATATATACATATATACGTATATATATATGTATATATACATATATATGTATATATATACGTATATATACGTATATATGTATATATATACATATATATATAATTTCATTTAAATCTCATAACTCTGGGAGATAGTAATTGTAATGGAAATGCAGATTTAAAGATCTTCCCTGCCCCTAGGCCCCTTGATTGGCTTAAGAGACTTTGATTGGCTTTAAGAGACTCTGAAAACCTTCCTTGATTTGAAAATATGCTCTGCCTCCTAATAGGCTGAATGTGGTCACATGGAGCCTGTGGTGGGAGGCTTGTTTTTCAGGAAAGCCCACACCTTGATGCTGTGTGATTGGGCAGTGGGTCAAGGAGGTTGTTACAATCTTTGAGCCAGGAGAAGGCTATATAAACTCTGATGAGGGGCTTTGCTTTGGGGCTCACTTTGAGAAGTGTTGTGTGATTTGACCAGATGAGACTCTGGGAAGCCGTTGTTGAGAGCCCCCGGCTTTGAAAACCCAGATGTTGATGCTTCCCTCTCTGGTAACTGTGATTTGGTATTGATATAATGTTTGGACAGTTTGGAAGCCTGTCTGTTTGATCTGTAAGTTCTGTAACTCTGAAGTTCGGGTGCTGACCTTTTTCCCCTGAACTAGGTAATGTATGTTTGTTTGATTAAAGTAAGCTTGTTAACCCATTTTGAGTTGCTTTCCTTTTGAAAAGCAGATCTAAGAACCTGTGTTGGCAGCTACCCTGGGGATATTGGGGTGCTTGCCGCTACACTAATGTGCTACCTATCGATCTCTAATATTTAGAGGTAGAAACTGGGGGGGAAGAGGGGGAGGAAAAAAGAAAGGAAGGGAGGGAGGAAAACAACCATTTATTAAGCATCAGGCATTATGTCACACACTACAAATATCTTGCCTAAATAACTCAGCTAAGAAATACTCCCTCCATTCTTAAACCAATCTCAATTACTGAGGGTAGGCTATACCCAGATTACCAATATAGGAAATAGATTTGATGTTGGACTGATGACTTTGCATTTTGAAACTGTCTCTTAAAATAGATAATTTTCATCTCAAAGGAAGAATCTTCTCCCTTTATCAAACCCTTCCAGGACCTTACTCCTACACTTAAGACTCTTTAGTTTTAGCCTCTCTCGTTAAACATTTGAAGGTTTACCTAGTCTTTAAAAAAAATTTTTTTTAAACCTGGAATGGTCTTGCTTTCTTTTCCAGCTAAGTTCATTTCAAAGGCCTCACCTGTAAAATGATGGAGTTAGACTAAATAAGCCCTAAAGTTCTAAACCCTATGATGATGATTCCTCTTAATCTCAGCCATTGGGTTTGTTTTTTTTCCCTTAATTTGTGGAGTTATGGGGACAGGTAGGAAATCAAGGAAAGTCCCCAAAATGTGTATCCAATAGGTGGACTATAAGCAGTTCAAGGAGAAGGTCACTGTAGACAGGCAACAAGACATGAGAAGATTTTGAAGATGGTCACCTAAAAATTACTAGGAAATAAGCATTTGACATGGAGGAAGTCTGTCAACAGATAATAAGAGGCTTAAACACAGGGATTCCAGGAAGCTATCCAATTCCAGAGGAACTGGGGTACCAGCTAGCTAACCAAAGACTGGGTATTTGTCTCTCTATGGCATTTAAGAGTCAGTGTGGAACTTTGTGGGAACAGGAGGACGGAGAGCACAGTCTGGCCCCTGCCCCTGGAGCAAAAAGTGGCAGAAGAGTGGCAGCTGTACAGCTGCCATTGCTTGGGTGTCTCAGGAGCTCCTGGCCTACAGATTGCAAGAGGGACCAAGCAACCATTCAGAGGGTAATTTCTCCTGCTTTACCCAGCTTGGATCTGGATCTCAGTCTTGGGTGGTGGTCTTAGGGTGTGTGACCAGTGAGCTAGAGCTTGTGATGACTATAGAAAGGGCGCCCAACTAATAGCTCCAGCAGCTGCAATAACCCCAGCAATTTGGGACAAAGCTGTCTCCATTCTAGAAGCAGAGTTCTACTGTGGCAAAGGGCTCAAAAGTCAAGTAATTGACTGGCAAGATGAGCAAGCCCAGGAAATGTAATCAAACCATAGGTTCCTTTTGGGGGGACAAAAGGGATTAAGACATTGAGTGGGAAGATGACAGCAAAGTCAGAACTCCTGCATCAAAAGCATCCAAGAAAAATATGAACTGATTACAGGCCATGGAGGAGCTCAAGAGGAATTTTGAAAATCAAGAAAAATGGAAGAAAAATTGGGAAGAGAAATGAGAATGATGTAAAAAAATCATGAAAAGCAAGTCAACAGTCTGCTAAAGGAGACCCAAAAATACACTGAAGAAAATAACACCTTAAAAAAATAGCCTAACTCAAATGGCAAAAGAAGCCCAAAATGCCAATGAGGAGAAGAATGCCTTAAAAAGCTAAATTTTCCAGATGGAAAAGGAATCTCAAAAACTCACTGAAGAGAATAATTCCTTCAAAAATTAGATTGGAACAATTGAAAGCTAATGACTTTATGAGAAATCAAGATACTATAAAACAGATCCAAACAAATGAAAAAATAGAAGGCAATGTGAAATATCTCATTGGAAAAACTGCTGACCTAGAAAATAGATCCAGGAGAGATAATTTTAAAATTATTGGACTACATGAAAGCCATGATAAAAAAAAAAAGAGCCTAGGCACCATCTTTTTTTTTTAAAGCAATTGGGGTTAAAGTAACTTGCTCAAGGTTACACCACCAGTCATTATTTATGTGTAGGTGCTCATTTTCTGAGGCCGGATCTGATCCTGGGTCATCCCAACTCCAGGGCAGCGCTCTTACTCACTGCACCATCTAGCTACTCTTAGCCTAGACACCATCTGCAAGAAATTATCAAGCAAAATTTCTCTAATATTCTAGAACCAGAGGGCAAAATAGAAATTGAAAGAATTCACCAATCACCTCTTGAAAAAGATCCCAAAAAGAAAACTCATAGGAATATTACAGCCAAATTCCAGAGTTTCCAGGTCAAGGAGAAAATATTGCAAGCAGTCAGGAAGAAACAATTTGAGTACTGTGGAAACAGAATCAGGATAACACAAGACCTAGCAGCTTCTACATTAAGGGATAGAAGGGCTTGGAATATGATATTCCAGAGGTCAAAGGAACTAGGATTGAAACCAAGAATCACCTACCCAGAAAAACTGAGCATAATGCTACAGGGGAAAATATGGTCATTCAATGAAATAGAGTTTTTTCAAGCATTCTTTTTTTTTTTTTTTTTTGCCTTTTGGAGGGCAGTTGGGGTTAAGCAACATGCCCAAGGTTATGCGGCTAGTTTTTTTGTGTTAAGTGTCTGAGGCCAGATCCGAACTCAGATCCTCCTGACTCTGGGGCCGGTGCTTTCCCACTGCACCACCTAGCCGCCCCTTTTCAAGCATTCTTGATGAAAAAACCAGAGCTGAACGGAAAATTTTACTTTCAAATATAAGAAGCAAGAGAAGAATGAGAAGGTAAACAGGAAAAAGAAATCATAAGGAACTTATTAAATTGAACTATTTATATTCCTACATGGAAAAACAATAATTATAACTCATAAGACTGTTCTCAGTATGAGGATGGTTGAAGGGAATATATGTTTATATATATGTATACATAGGAGGGTGTATGTGTATGTTTATATATATGTATACATAGGAAGGTGTATGTGTATATAAATATATATATATATATATATATGTGAGTGTGGGCATATATATGTTCATGTATACACAGACAGAGGGCACAGGATGAGTTGAATATGAAGGGATGAGAGAGAGAGAGAGAGAGAGAGAATCACAGGAAGGGGAAGGGTCATGAATTCCAGGTTCCAGGATAAAATGATAATGATTTGGGAAAGACTGAGTAGGGAGCTAGAATGACTGGAACAGAGTTGAGGAGTAATAAGGGAAAATGGATAGTTTAGAGTGGGTGGTCCTTAAGAGACTTTCGTTGACCAGTTCTATTCTAAATTACCTTCTACTCTAGAATCTCTGACTCCTCTACCCTATTTTTGTTCATGTATTCCTTGTCAAAACCCTTTCCTACATCACTCCTACCACGTGACTCTTATGCTTCTACTTACTTGCTGCTGAATGTATCTGGAGAAAGTCATGTATCTGTGTTGATTAGGTCCACTTCAAATGTATGCTATATAATCTCAATTGGGTCCTTGCTGCATCAAGGCAACCTTTTTACTGCTCCCTAATTCTTTACCCCTTTCTTTCCTAAAAACATTCCCATTACTTTCTCCCCACCTCCTACCACTGAAAAACTCATACCTCAATAAGAAGTCATTTGCTGTGAGCTCCCTCATCTCTTATTTTCATCTCACAATCCCTTGATATCACCCCTATTCTCTCTTCCTTTACTCAAGTCACTGATGAAGATGTGACCCTTCTCTTTACCAAGACCAGCTCCCCTCCATGTACCTTTGATCTTATTTTTTCTGGTCCATCCCAGCAGACTACTCCTATCATCCCTTCTCTTTCATTTTCAGTCTCTCACATCTATTTGTTACTTCCCTGATGCCTACAAACAAAAATCTCCCCCACCATTAAAAAATAAAATAAAACTTCTGGACCCTACCATGTCCACAAGCTATCATTTTTTCTCTCCTTCTTGCAGGCAAAGTTCTTGAAAACACTGTGTTCTATTGTTGCCTTTGCTTCCCCTCCTCCCATTCTCTTCTGAAACCTCTGCAACCTGACTTCTGACCTCACTAAACTCTAACTGCCCACTCCAAAGTTACCAACACTCTTTTGCTTGCCAAATCAGATGTTCTTTTCTCAATTCTTATCTTTCTTGACCTTTCTACAGCATTTTACACTATTGACCACCTTCTAGTTCCTCTCCTCTTTGAGTTTTTGTTACACTGCTTTTTCTTGGCTCAACTCCTACTTGTTTGGCCACTTCTCAATCTATCATGCCACCTAATCATGATTATATCCCCAAGCTCTTTCCTGAGCCCTCTTCTCTCTCCACTCTCACTTGGGGACCTCATCATCTCCCATTGGTTTAGTTGTCATCCTTATAAAAACACACACACACACATTTTTGTATCCAGCTCTAGTCACTTTTCTGAGCTCTAGAAACACATTACCCTAGATCACAGTCTAATGGGCATTTTGAACTGGATGTCCCACCTCAAACTCAGCATGTCCCAAACAGAACTCATGATCTTCTCCCCACATTCACTCTCCTTCTGAACATCCCTATTTATCAAGGACACCATCATCTTTCTAGCCTCCCAGCTTTGAAACCTTAGTGTTATTCTCCTTTCCTCCATCTCTCACTTATCCCTACACTACTACGAAAGTGATTTTCCTAGAGCATAGGTGTAAATATGTTTTTCTTTTCAATAACCCAAGTGGTTCTCTCTTACTTATAGGAGCACATATCAACTCCTCTCTTTGCATTTAAAGCCATCACAAACTGATCCAAACTTACCAGCCTTGTTAAACATTACACCCTTCACGTACTCTGTAGTCAAATCAAATTGGCCTTCTTACCATTCTTCAAACGTGACCTTTCATTTCCTGTCTCCATACCTTTGCCCTGGCTGTCCCCTTACTTTTACTCTAGACTTAGCCCATTGGCCAACTTCTACATGAAGCCTATATCTTGCTGCTAGTACCCTTGCCTCCAATCACTGTCTGTCTACGTCTATGTACACGCTTTCTCCCCTAAGAGAACGTACTCCTTGAGACCTTGAGAGTTTGAATGCTCTCCTTGAGAGCAATTACCTTACAGTAGTTCACTTTTGTCTTTTTATTCCTAGCATGTAAACTAGGACCTAGCATATAGGGGGCAATTAATACAGGTATATTGTGTGAATGAGTCTTGTTAGCCCTCACGTTGCCCAGCCTGGTACTCAATGAATATATTAAATGTGAATAAATGAAAGTATGAAAGAGCATTTAAGTATTTCCTATGAGAAAGCATCAGAGAAACAAATATAACTGAAACATTCCCTGCCTTCAAGGACAGAAAAACCCATTTGGGGGGTTACGTATGTATGATAATCACATTATAATAAGTCTCTTTATGTCATAAGTTCACCTAAAGGATAGCTTTTGCTCTTATTGCGCAGGTGCCTATCTAGGGAAAGTTCCTTCTATTGTTTTAGGGGCCACATCCTTCTTGGGCATCCTGGTGGTTCTGCTTTCTGATTGCCTGAGTATTGTAGTTCTCTTTGGGACTAGATGGATGTGCTTGTGGTTGAGTGTGTGGACACACCTGCTGTTTCTGTAGGAAATATGAGGAATGGGCCTGGGGGCAGTGGCTGGGATGTCATGACATGGACATGCCTGCTGTTTCTGTGAGAAATAGGAGGTCATGGACTCATCTGTTGTTCCAGTGAGTAGTGAGGCATATATGAAGAAGTTAGGATATTGGCAGGGTGGGGAGTGGCTAGGTAGGTTCGGGCTTCTATTCAATGGGGCCTATGAGGAAATGAGAATTTGGGGATGGGGCAGCTTTATTAGGATTCCATCAGGGATACTATACTATTTATCAGCTAGAGTTATTGTGAAAAATCAAATGACATAGTGTCTATAAAAGCTATATATATATATATATCACTGAAAGATGGTATGGCATAGAAAAAACTGGGCAGGGAGTAGGTAGGCAACAAATTATTCCTCAGGCAGCCTCAGTTTCCTCATCTATAAAGTGAATCTAGTCACCAAGTGATCTTTAATGTCCCCTTCTAGTTTGAATAGTTAGATTCTGTGAAAATTTGAGGAGGAAATAAGTTCTTCACACAGAAAACAGGTTCAGAAGTCATTCAATTAATACATTCAATGAAAATAGTCTATAAGAAATGACAGGTATTTTTTTCCTTAAGTGTGATTAGAAATATGAGATGCCAGAAGGGATTTAATGCATAAATGGGGAATTGGAAAGTCCTCATTAAACTCATTAACGATAACAAATGGAAATAAATCTCAAGTGGCTGCTAGCTCTATTAACTAGCAAAAAAGCCTAAATTGTAGATGAGCAAAGGGAGAAAACAGGATATTTCAGGTCTTGCTGCAGGTGTGTGCTGGTAAATGCTTAACAAACTGGGGAGAGAATGTACTAAGGACACACATAAATTTAATTTACATTATTAACATTTGTTCCATCGCCTAATTAAGTCTTGATGCTCTAAACCAGATGGTCTACTCTAGACAAGAAACCATCAAACCCTGATTTGTAGCATTTGTAGATTTCTGAGGTATAAAAGCTCACATTGAAAATTTAACAACCTGCTCCATGTGTGCTCACTTCAAAGTTTTGGGAACTGGTAGACATTCCACCTGTTAACATAAACAGCAAGCCCTTCCTTCCCACAAGAAATGTTGTATTGTATTTGACCAAAACTTTCAGTTGTTTCACCTAAATCACCACACCTCTTATTACATGTTCAAACTTTTCAAAATTATTTCAGAAACAGTCTGAAGAAGATTTTAGACAAAGGCCTTTCAGATACTGATCTCCTAAGCTTGTTAGACTGGAATCTGACACACATACCTCACCCCACTCCCAAATAAATAAATATGAGTTAATATGGACCCTCCACCTTCAGGGCTTTATTGTAACATAGAGATAGCTTCCTGGGGGTGAGGTGGGGGGTGGCTCCAAGCTTCAAGGAGTAAACAGGGGCTTTCACTAAACAATGCCCATGGAGGTTTTCTGATTGTTCTAAATGATCAAAAAAATCTTGAGGGAATAATAGTGGTAAAGACAGCAATATTTCCTGACAAATAGCCTAACCAGAAAAAGCCAGGAGGAAACACCTGAGGCCCACTTAACATCACAGGAACCCTAATCCCCCAATCAATATCAGTCAAAGGGGAGGAAGAGAATATGTATCTTTTATCCATTACTGAATATTTTTTTATTACTGCATATTTTCCAAGAAATTAGTAGCCAGCTCAGTAAAGTTCTGCTGTCACTACAACCTAGACACCCTATGAGCCAGTGACTCAGCTCAGATAAATCTTGGAGTGATGTAAAGAGCAATGTCTTTCCCTGACTCATTACCTATTTCAACTAATGCAGCCATCAGAACTATCCAGGGGTGAGCTGCAGCCAGGTCCCACTAATTGTGTCATTGTTAAATTTTCAGGATGAGCATTGACACACAATGCAAATATGTGCAATGCAACAAATTAGGACTTGTGTATTATTTTGTTGATTGTTTATGCAAATGCAATAAATTAGGACTTGTATATTGTTTTGTTGATTGTTTAGATTTAAGGAAGTGATAAGGTAAATGTTAATACTACAGATTAAGGTTAAAAGTGTGTTGTGCTGATCAACCATTCTGGAGAGCAATTTGGAACTATATTCAAAAGGTTATAAAACTGTGCATACCTTTTGATCCAGCAATACCACTGCTAGGTCTATATCCCAAAGGAATAAAAAAGAAAGAAAGAAAGAAAGAAAGAAAGAAAGAAAGAAAGAAAGAAAGAAAGGAAGGAAGGAAGGAAAGAAAGAAAGAAAGAAAGAAAGAAAGAAAGAAAGAAAGAAAGAAAGAAAGAAAGAAAGAAAGAAAGAAAAGACCTATTTGTGCAAAAATATTTATAGCAGCTCTTTTTGTGGTTGCTAAGAATTGGAAATCAAAGGGATGCCCATCAATTGGGGAGTGGTTAAACAAGCTGTGGTATGATTATGCTGGAATATTATTGTGCTGTAAGAAATGACAAGCAGGATGATTTCAGAAAAATCTTGAAAGATTTACATGAACTGATGCAAAGTGAAGTGAACAGAACCAGGAGAACATTAAAGGCAGTAAATTGTATGTTTTGTATATTGTATTGTATAATTGTATATTGTATATATTGTATAATGAATTGTGAATGACTTAACTATTCTCAGGAATACAGTGATCCAAGACAATCCCAAAGGACTAATGATGAAGTATACTATCTACCTCCAGGGAAAGAATTGATATTGTTTGAATACATACTGAAGCATGCTATTTTTCACTGTCTTTCTTTTTCTTTTATTTGAGTCTTCTTGTACATAATGACTAATGTGGAAATGTTTAACATGACAACAGGTGTATAACCTATATCTGCTTAACATATCAGGGAGGGAAGAGGGAGGATGATGGAGGGAGGGATAGAATTTGGAACTCAAAACTTAAAAACAAAACCCAAATGTTTAAAAATTGTTTTAGCATGTAATTGGGGAAAAATAAAATATATATATAAAAGTGTATTTTGCATTTTCCAAAAGAGTTGTTAAACTTTTACCAGCAGGAAAAAAAAAGAGAACACAAAATATTCTCCCCTAATCATCTACTTCTATCTCTAGCATAAAAAATCCCTATGTCCTCCCCCACTTCTTCACTGCTCTTTCGTACCTTACCACCAAGTACCTTTTCTTTTTTCCATTTCCATGGAAATGGAAATCAGTTCCAATCACTTGGAAAGTAGAGGTGTAGTCAAAGTCATTCATTCATTATTTGTGATGTATAATGGGTTAGGCAAAATCAGTTCTTTCTCTGTTCTATTTTTCTCTTCTGCCCCCAAGCTTTAGATCTCTACATACACCCAGACAGTTCCTTTAAATAAACTGAGACCATTTAAGTAGTAACCAACCACTGGTCAGCCTCTGGGTAATTCACTAGTTTAGCACCTGCATGCATGACTTCTAACCTTGAGTAATTTGAAGAGAAAGGAAGACTGACATTCAGGGCAATGCCTTTGGGCAAAACAGCTTACTCAATTTGGAGGTACTTAGACCAGCCAGGGTCAGCAATCCTTTAGGCACTTTCTTAGCTCTAATCCCATATACCTAGCCAAGCAAATTTCTGCTCCTAATTTTGGCTTTACAAATAGTTTCCCTTACCAGAAATATTTTTTTCCTATTATAAGCTGGCAAAATGAGCCAACTGTCTCAAATTGTGGTCCCAGGGTGTTAGCAACTAGAATAATAAATTTTGGAGTCCAAAGAGGCAGTGAGGACCTTTAAGGCAACTTCCAAGTTTTCTTGTCCCCCTAAATCCCATTATTAACAAGCATTTACTAAGCACCTACTGTATCCTAGGCTAGGTGCTAGGGATAAAAAGGAAAAGAAATTAAACAATTCTTCCATTCAAAGAATTTACATTATATTGAAGAAGGAAACATATACTTAAATATGTATATACAGAATAAAAACAATGTAGTTTAACATAAATAGGAAGAGGACATTCATATTTTGCGGGGAGATCAGGAAAAGCTTTGTGTGGAAGGTGGTGGTTAAGCCAAGCTTTGAAGAAAGAGAAAGATTCTGAGACGCAAATTTGAGAAGGGAGATGGGAGACATAAGGCTATGTGTGAGGAAAAGAGAGGCCAGTTTGACTGGACTGGTAATAGACAATAGTATTGTTTCAGTTGTGTCCTACTCCTCCTGACCTCTTTGGGGGTTTCCTGGTAAAGATACTAGAGTGGTTTGCTATTTCCTTCTCTGATTCATTTTATAAATGAGAAAATGGAGACAAACAGGGTTAAATGACTTGCCCAGGGTCACACAGCCAGTAAGTGTTTGAGGTCAAATTCAAACTCTCAAAGATGAGTCTACCTGACTCCAGGCCCAGTGCTCTATCTACTTCAAAACCTAGCTGTACAGTAGAGTGTATGAGAAAGGTAGTAATGTGTAATGAGGCTGGAAACATAGGCTGAGGGTGATTTTGAAGAATTCTAAGTCAGAGGAGTTTACGCTTTAGAGACAAGAAGAAGCCCCGGAGTTTATATCATTAAACTTAACATAGAAGTTACCCCCACCACAAATTTGTCAAACAGGGGCTGTTACCATCTGTCACAGATGACCCCTCTGTAATTCCACCCTTCCTCAACTATCCTTGTCATAAATCTACATCTGTGTGCTCACTTTTGAAAATACTTTTCAGGTTTTTTTTTTTCAGTTCTACTGTGTGTAAATAAAGGTGTCCAGTAGGTGGCAGGAAACCCTAATCCAAAATAAAAATTCCCCTTAAAGTTTTGAAAATAAATTGCAAATTAAAAAAAAATTAATCAGATGGAAGTTGGACTCCTCATGATCAACACACCCTCCATTTCCAATCTTTTGCCAAGGTCTGTCAGTTTCATCTTTGCAACTGCTCTCCAATAGCCAGCTCCCCTCTCTCCTGTGATACTGCCTCCACTAGTTCCTGGACCATTGAAATAGCCTGCTCAAGGGCCAGCCTGCCTGACTTTTCTCCCTACTCCAACCCACCCTCCATTCAGCCCCTTAAGTGATTTCCTGAGCCCAGGTCCGATCATGTCACCCTCCCTACTCAAATTCCAGTGGCTCCCTATTTCCTCTATCATCAACTACAAAATACTTTGTTTGGCATTCAAAGTCCTTCATAACCTACCCTTCCCCCCCCTCAACTTTCTAGTCTTTTTACACCTTGCTTCTCAACACATACTCTGAATCAGTGATACTGGCCTCTTGGCCCTTCCACAAACAAGACACTCCATCTCTGGGCATCTGGCTTTTTTTTCCCAACTACTGACTTCCCTGGCTTCCTTTAAGTCCCAGCTAAAATCCACCTTTTACAGGAAGCCTTCCCTACAATTCCTAATTGTAGTGCCTTCCCACTTTTATTTATTATTTTTCTTATTTATTATTTCCTGGTTATTATTTCCTATTAAATAAACCAAATAATTCATTAATAATATAATCACTAATTTAGTTAATGATAATTTAATTAATTAAAATAAATAATAAATCAATATGTAAAATAATAATAAATTATATAAATGTATTATTTCCTATTTATCCTGTATATATCTTGCTTCATATATATTTGTTTGCATGTTGTCTCCCCCATTAGACTGTAAGTTCCTTGAAGGCCAGATTGATTTATTTGAGTTTTTTGCCTCTTTTTGTATCCCCAGAACTTAGTGTAATGCTTGGCACATGCAGTTGCTTAATAAAATGTTGATTGGTTGATTGGTGCCACAGGCAAATCTAAATTTCTAGCATTTTCATCAGATGGACTCGTTTTGTAAAGCCCCTTGATTATAACTATGAGGTTGCTCCTCAGCTTCAAGGGTCACATAGCAGAACTGCATTCTGAGAAAGTTGGGCCAAAAAGACACACAGATGGAGAAGACAGTTGCCTGTGAGATAAGATTTAGTATCCTGGACTGTTGTACATAGAAGGGACTTGGGAAATTATTTAATTCAATCTCCCTCACTTTATAGCAATCAATTAACAAGCATTTACTAGTATGTAACAATAATCTGGACTAAGAGATAGATAGTACGGCCCTAAACGAATTTGTAATCTAGCCAAGAGATTTGGTATATTTAAGCTTATTTATTTGGTATATTTAAGTATACAAAATAGATATAGGATGATTTTAGGGTGGGGAGATAGTGGGAAGAATCTCATCCCCACTGAAGTGACTTTTACTAAGATCACAGAGTTACTTAGTGGCAAAGCTAGGAGTAGAATCCAAGTCTTCTAATTAATAGCTTAGATGAATCAGAACCCAGGTCCAATAAGGCAGCTAGTTATCACCTTATTCTAGGGAAGGAAGTATGTGACACTCACCTGCTGACTTTGTAATCAGGATGACCCCACTCTATCGATAAACATTTATTTAAGCACCCAATATATTCCAGGCAATGGGCTCTGGCACCAAATAGCTGTGTAACCAAAGTCTAATTTCTTCTGCTCTTTAAACCTGCTTCCTCGTATATAAAATAAAGATAATAATACTTGTATTATTTATTTCATTGGCTAAAGAAATAGGAATTATTTTTACCAAAAAATATCATCTGCACCGATCTTCAAATGTGCATCTGTACTCGAGTCTCTACAATTGAAATACTAAGCATAAAAAGTATTATTACCTCTGGATTCAGTCCCTTCCGTTTTTTGAAGTTGTTGGGGTACCATACATAGAATCACATAAAAGGTCTGTTTCTGAACCATTGTCTGGGTCAGGGAGTCATTTCATGACTTCCACACAGCCTCTTTTACTTAGTTTGCTAACATGATTGTCCATCAGACTCTACCTATTCATGAAGGACTTTCATCTTTTAGAAATAGACAATTGCAGTGGGTTTTCTTTGCAAGGTTCCCACCATTCTCTGGTAAAATTTTGTAAACAGACAGGTTGCCCAGTCTCTCCAATTCAGAAAGCAGTAGCTCTGTTCATTGATCTACAAAGCTGTGTGTCCTATGGATACCAAGATTTCTTAGCAAGACTCTGGCACCTTGCTGAAAGTCTTGACAGTGAACTTGGGCATTATATCGTCATTTGCTTCATTCCATATTTTAGGGAGAATGAAGTTGAAGCTCAATGGTAAACTTCCTTTAGTTCCTCTCTCAACCATGAGACATTCTGGCTGTGCACTGATGTTCTGCATAGCAGTACAGTTCACTGCCATATTGGATCCTATTAGTATAGGAGAATGATCCAACCTCCAAGGTCAGGGGCTTACCTTATTCCGGCCCTCAGTGTACATCTGGTCGTAGTTCAGCTATGTTCCCCAAGAACGGAGTTCCAAGCCAGAAGAGTCAAAGAGTAACAAGACTTCAGCAGTTTCTTATGCAATTACGGCCTAACTTCTACATGATCAGCTACGAGTTCAGATTATATAGTGTATAACTGTGTAACCATCATAAACTACTATCTTTGGGAATACAACATTGTCCTCGTTCCCATACGCCTCTTATGTCACGGCCGAGTACTCTGTATCAGTCTCCGAGTACTGGGCAGGATGTTCCAAACCTCCCTAAACCTCCCCAAACCTCCTTGGAATCTCAAGGCTTCTCTTCCCTTGAAGACCCTATCGGTTGGCAACAAGTCAGAAGGTCACGGAGTTCCCTTCCTGGAACAGAGCTGTCTCATGGAATGTCTGATTTACCTCCACAGTGTTACTGTAGAGTCAGCATGCTCTGGGTCTCATGCCTCCGGGGGAACTGCACGTATACCCCCAACATGTCCCCTTTCTTGTTTAGCGCAGAGCGCCTACAGATTGCCATGGAAGGGTTGACGAGGGGGGGAAGTGTACAAAGAGGTTAGGGTGGACCTAAGGAGGGACAAGAGAATTTTCATAAGGCAGGGGAGGAGGAAACTAAGGACAACAAGGTGAGCACCAAAATAAATAAGGGGAGTTACTAACATTTGTAACCATCCTTTTGATTTAGATAGCCAATTAATTATATCTCATGGTGTAACACAAATAGGATGAAATCTATAATCACACTTCAACAAATCTCAGTTTCTGCTAACTTGTCTTTCACAAATTCTAGTATCCTTCAAAGCATCTAATTTTTGCTGAAAGTCTCTGCTTTAACTTATTACCTAAATACAAAGACACAGTGGTCAAAATTATCAATGATAGTAGACAAAATAATAGTACAAATCCCTACTAGATATACATTGAGCAAGAGTCCAATGAATACAAACAATATTCCATACAGAGGAGTCATACATAGACAGGTGTATCCATAAGTACATTGGAGAAGGAGAATAGAAGATACAGTTGCAATTAGTCACATGATTAAAAAGTCCAGAAATCGATTTTGTGCAGGTTCCCCAGAATTCTGAAATCAAAAGAGGGTGGTTCTACAAACAGTATGACATCATAAACACTAATACATTGTTTGAGAGTACAGTTAAAACAGGGTATATTCCAATAAAATATATTATGGACATATCATCTGTAAATGATTTACATTAGTAGAAGTAAGGAAGGCTTGAAGGGGTCAAATACAGGTAGTCACAATTACAGTTATATATGAAACAAGTGATACAATAGGGGTAGGTGTCTTGAAACATAAATCAAGATGGAACCAGTTCAGTTTGTATAGAAAACAGAGTGATCACAGCAAGAAACACAAACCCCTTTCCCCAAACTAAAAACACCTCCAATTTGGTCTCAATAGTTAATCCAATCGATTGTATTAATACTCAGTAGCTCTTACATTACCTTGAAATACACAACGACTTACACATATATATGGGGAAACAATACTGAACTTAGTTACAAAATACAAGAAAGTAATAAGAATGTATATATGATATTCAGAATGGGGAAACTTCACTGGAAGTCATCCCACACAGTCCCCAATCCTTTTATACTTTGAAGTTTCCCCACTTTTCTTAATTCTAATTCCTGTCATTGCATTGACAACATACAAGGGGGCAGACCCCTTTATGAGTGTTGATACAGAGATTCAAAAGAAAACAATAACAAACAATTGTCCCTTCCAAAATCCAAAGTTTCTTTTCATGCTGTTGTCTGGCTGGGGTATACCATCTGATGGGAGTCCTCTGGTTGTTTTCCATCCTTCCATCCTCAGCATCACATTCCAAGCTCTTTCTCTTCTGCCTTCTTTTATTCACTTTCCTACAAAAGTTAACTTAGAACCAATTTAAATTACCCATCCTGAACCCTTATTATTCTTATAAAATTAAAATTGGAGTCTTGGTCAATTGTCATGATCACACATTAAAACCAGTTTCTCATATTTTTGCATTAATCCATTATTAATTCCTCCAATAGGAGGATAGAATTTCATTAAGGGATTTACATTATACTAACAATTACAACAATTAAAATATTTACTAAGTGGTCCAGAAACTATTCTCCTTTTAATATTAATTAATTATAACAAAGCTAAGTCAAGTATGATACTAACTAAATACCAGAATAATATTCCCACAAACCCTTGATTTATTTGTCCTTATACTATTACAAAGAACTAAAGGACCCTGATTTATACAGGAATACCTATACTAATTCCTCAGCCTAATAGCTTAATCTTATAGTAACTTAAGATGTTCCAGAATCAAGTATTTAATAAATTTGTTGTTGTATTTTCAAAACTTTTGATTATTGAAACTTGCTACCAAGAATGGGGACAAAACTGTAATCAGGGGGCCATATTTCCCCAACTTCAGAATGTCAATTCCAGGCAAAATGTATAACAAGCTGCAATATGCATTGGGCCAAGCTCAGAGTCTGCCAGATGTCACTGGGAGGGTCAAGTCAGGAGAATCCTACCTCATCTATGCGGAACAGTCATTCTCCCGACCTTCCATACCCATACTTCATAGGCTTTCCATAACTGTACCTCATAGGGGTCTGGCCTCATGGATCGGTAGCTCGGGTGGCTTTTCTTAATATTCATAACTGGAGTTAGACTCAGAGGAATAGTCAGTTAACAGTCCCATCAAATCTTAAATAACAAGCTCCAACAATCAGCTTAAGATATGATTATAATCTCACATTGGTTAAGGAACACCTCTAAAATGAGTCTCAAATAAGCTGTATTCATTTCTATATTTATTCTTGTTCATAAAAATCAAATCTCCCATTTCATTAGGATTATAAATTGTTGCTCTAATAGATTTGCATTTACTTCCCAAGCTTCCCTATCTTCCTGGGACTATGCTTAATCTGAACTCACACTAAAATTTCTTTTCTCTCAACTAAAAATGTCTCTGATTTAATCCCAATAATTAATTCAGTCAATTGCATTAATACTTTGAAATACACTAGGACCGCATCCTACACAATCCCAATCTCAGTCCATGAGATAATGATTCAATATTGCATTTGTATCCTTATTTCTTCTTCTTCTCAAATATGATTGAGCTATTAATTATAAAATCAAGTTACAAATTTTTCTGCCTTCCTAAATACTTCCTCACACCCTCCTCACCATACTTAAACCATCTTACACAAAGGTATCCAGACCACTATTTAGAGACAGGAGGGGCTTGGAAATCCCCATTTGTCCCCAAACCTTCTTATCTGCCTTCCATATTTCCAATTAAACCTTTATTAATCTTTCCAAATCTCTCAAATCCATTATCCAGATTATTCACCTTTCTTTTCACAAAATTTTTCTTTAAACTCGACCTGGTAAAGCCAATTGTTAGAGATCCTTTTTTTTTTTTAAATCTTTTGTACATAGACTTTGCTGCTTCTTAGCAAGTCAGGAGCTTCACAACTAAAACAAGCTCGCTTTCCTAGGCTGAATGACCTTGCCTAATAGAGATAATTTCTAGGGACTTTGGCAGTTTTACAACATCATACAGTAGCAGGAGGACTGTTCTGAATGAGCAGAACTAGTCAAGATAAAGTTTTCATCCAGTCTCTTCCTTTCCACATATAGTAATCAATTAACAATTTTAGGTTTTAGCATTAAAACAAATTCCCACAGTTTCATCAAATCATTCTGATTGTAAGCAATTAACTACAGGTAATATCTAATACATAATGGGCAGATTTCTCTACCTGCTGTCCATCTCTCCCTGCTTCCTTTCCCAGGACTAATAAGATTGCTTCCCAATCATCTCATACCAAAGATCTTATAAAACATTTCTTCATAATAATATTTCCCTCTTTTTTTTTTTCAAAAACAGTTTATCCTGATATCATTAACTACTATACAATTCCTAAATTCTCTGGTCATAAAATCTTTCCCCCCAAATTAACAAAACTTATACAAGGAGGTCTCACAGGTCTTTTCTTCACATAATTACCAATAATTACTTTTCACAAGTATACTTTTGTAAATACTTGATTTATGCAATAACACCAAATAGCTTGGTTAACAATCTTACAAGTTTAAACAATCTTAACTGAAACTTCCTTTTAAACAAAGACTTGGAAGCTTATGATTTCCCAAATTACAATACTCCAAAACTTTAAGAGAAACTGCTTCTCATACAACATAGATAATACAACTTTTTACCAGTAACAATATCATAAACAATTATCATGTCCTTAAATTTGAACTTTGAAATAAAAACAGATGAATTACCAATCTGGTGACCTTAAAACTCCAGTTTTTGAAGTTACACAGAACTAAAATTTTCTTGATGCCACACAACTTATCACTAGAAATCTGATCAACTTATCACTGGAAATCAATTACATTCTGGAATCTCACATAGATGGTGAATGTGGTGATCCATAAACCTTCAAATTAACATAAATACATCCTTAAATGAAGCAAGCTTGAAAACCACATCTCTATATTTTTCTTTCCTTTTTTTCTTTAAGTTTTCTCATTTGCTCAATAAGAATTCTACAAAATGCCTTTACAATTCACCTTGTACAGAGAATCATTCATTTCATCATTAGTAATGTAGAAACTATAACTTTAAATCACTCTATATTTCCAGAATAGCCAAAAAGTTAAATGAACAATCAGCTATCACAATAAATATCAGCAATATTATTATTACCTGTTTGTATCCCAAATATAACAGCTTTAGATTATCAGATTTTATAACACAAAAATCCAATTCACATGAAATAAACATTATAAGATGTAAGTGACATAACTGTTTTTAACAAGTTCTTTATCTTTTAGTTCCAATAAAATTCAGATTAAAAATTTTCTTATCAGGGCGGCTAGGTGGTGCAGTGAGTAGAGTGTCGGCCCTGTCAGAAGGACCTGAGTTCGGATTCGGCCTCAGACACTTAAAGCACACACAAACAAAAACCTAGCCGCGTGACCTTGGGCAAGTTACTTAACCCCAATTGCCCTCCAAAAAGGCAAAAAAAATTACAATGATCCCCACATGACATTATGACATCAATTTTATTTCCAAGTAATCACTGGCAAAAATTAATGATAAAAATTGGGTTTATCTAGTGCAGAGGTTTTTCTCCTCTTCTCACAGCTGCCGAGCCTGATGGTGGATGTAGAGGTTTGAATTGGAGAAGTCTATCTGCTTGCTTAAAGATGTGAGCTTCTGGGTGCCTCAGGGCTGTTGCTAGTGGGGTCCTTGATAACTTTAGTATGTTTCCTCCCTTTTGCCAGATTGGGGAGGATAACTTAAATTTCCCATTATTCTTTAGCACTCTCTACCAAGAGACTTTAATAAAATTTAGTAAAATGTTTTCAGTTGATTTAACTTTTACTCCTGTAAACTTTATTTAAGTGTCCACTCTTTAAAGACTTCTTTGAAAGTGATAGCTTTGATCCTTCCAGCAAGGAGGGAGTCAGAAATGGTGCCATTTCCCTTCCACCATACTAGAAGTTCAAAACTTCATGTATTAGAAAATATCCCAATTTGCCTAAATGCCAAATAGTATAATATCTTCTGGCTTATCTTTACCATCAAATTAGGAGTGACACTTTTTACTTTTTGCATGAATTTAATTGACCTACAGTTGTATTCCCAAATGTTCATCTGTTTGCCTCTTAAATCTGAGGGAAAACATTCCCTTATTATTTCTTATCAACTTCTCCTCACTCCACTTGGCCAGAGTGGAATGAAGGGGAGGAGATTTTTAAAACTTTTAAAGATCTTAAAACTTCTGTTCATACCTTTTAATGCACATAGTTTATGCCGGATACTTCTCTCTATACTCTATGACTTACTATTATCATCATATAATCTAGAAAATAAAAGATTTTTCTTTTCTCTTTCTCTCTCCTCAGACTGCAGTCAGTAGCAAGGGAAGAAGCGGGAGGGAAAGAGATAAGAGCATTCCAAGAAAAGTCCGGCTGCATTTTAAATCTTACAGAATGACAAATTACTCTCACTTATTCTCACAAAGACACATAAACAAAACAGAGAAACACAGAAAATAACAGAATGGATCCAAAAGCTTACAGAAATAGTAGGAGGTCTCCTGAAAAAATTAAAACAGTTACATGGCACTCCAGGCCAGAAAATACTTACTTGATACTTTTCTTGTTATCTGTTTGTAATAGAGACAGCTGCATTACACTGAATGTTTTGAGCCTCCTTTGGCACTTTCCTTTCTGATGTTAAACATGTCATTAATATATTTCATAGAAAAAAGGCAGAAATGGGAAAATGTTGGAGTCCCTCCTCCATTAGTACCTCACTCCTTTCTCTCTCCTGGCTGGCTTAATCATGGGAACGTTACCCATCTTCCCAAGGTCTTTCAATGGCATTTTTCTTAACAATAAGGATTTAGAGCATTTCATTATATATATGTGTTATATAGAGAGCATTTTATTATATATTTTTATTACATAAATTGTTTTAATTTCTTCATCAGAAAACTGCCTGTTCATATCCTTTGACCATTTGTCAGCTGGAGAATGACTCATAGTCTTATAGATTTGACAAAGTTTTTTACATATTTTAAATATGAAACCTTTATCCGGTAAACTGTCTATAAAAATTTCCCCCCAATTTTCTGCTTTCCTTCTAATCTTGGCTGTATTTGTTTTATTTATATAAAAAATTTTTAATTTAACGTAATTGAAGTGATCCATTTTACACCTAATTTTGCTCTCCCTCTTGTTTATTCATAAATTGTTCACCTATCTGTAAGTCTGAGAAGCAATGTTTCAAGTTCTTCTAATTTTCTTTTTTTATTCTTCTAATCTTCTTACAAAATCTCTTTATATCTAGATCATGTATCCATTTTGACATTATCTTGGTAAATGGTGTTCAGTTTCTGCCATTCTGCTTTCCAGCTTTCCCAACAATTTTTACCAAATAATGAATTCTTATCCCAAAATCTTAAGTCTTTATTCTTGTCAAATACCAGATTATTCTGTTTATTTGCTTCTGTAAGTTGTATGTCTACTCTATTCCATTTATTTACCTTTTTATTTCTTAGCTAGTACCATATAGTTTTGATAATTACTGCCTTGTAATATAGTTTAAGATCTGGTACTGCTAAATCTCCTTTCTTTGTACTTTTTTCCCATTATTTCCTTTGATATTCTTTACTTTATTTTTTTAATGAATTTTATTATTTTTTTCTAAGTCAGTAAAATAATTTTTTGTTCCTGGCAAACAATTAACCTTGGCCTTTCATAACTCTATTTTACTCCCATGCTTAGAGCTCCAGGAGGGCAAGGGACCACTGCTGAGACAGTTCCTATGTTTGGGCTTATTCTGCTATCTGTACCATGACATCTTGTCCTGGACCTGTTCACCAGTAATGTTTGTCTATACGGCTCAGAGGTCCTAGCCTTACCTGATATCCTGTGGTGCTCTTTGACTATAACAGAGCTATACATAGGCTTTCTTCCACTTGCCATACTTTTTAGGAAAGCTAGCCCATCACTTGCGTAGAGAATATGGGATCAACATTACTCATAAATGAAGAGTGATTTTGTTGGCAAAAATCATGCCTTAGTTTTCCATAGGGGAAAGCCCAAGTATAGTTCTCAGCTTGCATATCATTTGTCATGCTACACAACATTAATGGTGCAATATTTTTACAACACATCTACTGTCTTGAGAGTGTAGCCACTTTCCAGGTACTGTCCCCAATCTGAAGTTTGTCAAATATTTTTAAGTTGTCATGAGTCTGGTAATTCACAGAGCATATCTTTAGTACGTTCTTCTAATCTCATCTCAATATAGACTATTTTATAGCTTTCCCGTCCCCCAATTCTTCTTATTTATCCTTTGAAACTTCTAAAATAATCTGTCTTACACACACAGTTTTACATACATATTACCCAACCCTAAATAACAATCCCTTCTAAATGTTAACATTCATCTAGGGCCAATATTTTACAATTCCACACTCGTATTTTTCTTTTTCTTTTTTTTTTGGAGGGCAATTGGGGTTAAGTAACTTGCCCAAGGTCACATGGCTAGGTTTTTGTTTATGTGTGTCAAGTGTCTGAGGTCAGATCTGAACTCAAGTCCTTCTTACTCCAGGGCTGGCGCTCTACTCACTGAGCCACCTAGTCTCCCCTCACACTCATATTTTTCATCATATTAATCCATAATTCTAATATTTAATCACCAAACGGATATCCACTAGCTAAACAATTTAGCCTAATTCTGAGGCAACAGATATTCATCAGTTAACTACAAACCATTATGCAAATTGATAGCAACAGCAAGGGGAAGATGCAAATAAACAGCTATCTGAAGAATGGTTTGCACTTATATATAGACAGGCAATTATATGAGTTAGAATTCACTTTGACACCAACTCATAATAAGCATTCACATGTGGACATAATGTAGATGTGTAGGAGATCAAGGTCAGTGAAAGCCAGTGCATAAATAAGAAAGAAAGGAAAGGAAAGCAATTTTTAAAATTAATAAAATAAAAAACCAGCATTTTAAATAAAACAAAACCAATTCAATATATAACTTCAGGGAGAGAAGAAAACAAAATATCATATCAGAAAATACAAGTGCCCTTCAAAAGGAAATTGCATATAAGATTATTTTAAAATTCAGCAAATGTAACATTAACATTTTTTAAAATTTATTTATTTATTTTTGCCTTTTGGAGGGCAATTGGGGTTAAGTAACTTGCCCAAGGTCACATGGCTAGGTTTTTGTTTGTGTCTGCATTAAGTGTCTGAGGTTGGATCCGAACTCAGGTCCTTCTGACTCCAGGGCCGACTCTCTACTCACTGCTCCACCTAGCCGCCCCAACATTAACATTTTTAAAAAAATAAAGTATCCAATAACATTCCTTGAAAGTAGTCAATATTGAAATAATTGCAACTTTAACCTTGAGCTTTAAGGGAAAAAATAAGTTAACATTTTTTAAAAAATCAAAATTAAAACCCTGTATTATCAATATGCTAAATCATTATTGCTTACCTCAATATTGTAGGAAATACTGCTTAAAAATAAACTGAACTAATGAAAATAGCATCTAAACTCCTAGAGTAAAAAAATCCAAAAACTCTTAGAGTAAAAAAATCCAAAAATCCAAAAATAGCATCTAAACTCCTAGAGTAAAAAAATCCAAAAACAAATGAAAAATGTCCTAGGCTTTGCACTGGTAAAAAGCAGGTTTTACTGTATGGTAAAGTTTGGAAGTTTAGGGAAAGGAACAGGCAGTCCTTCTACAGGTGCTGCTGTTGGCCTTAAATAGGTGGATGAGGTAGCAAGGGTTAGGCCTTTCTTCACCTCTTGGGCAACCCAGGAAGCATAACTTTCCCCTTGACTATGCCTCTATTTTGCCCCTCACTTTGGAGACAAAAGCATCATTGAGATTCATACTCTCCAAGCCAACTAAATTTGATTCACTAGGATAGGATTAATATCAAACAGCATTTCTCCTCATGTGTTAGGCCCATCCCACCACCTTCACTAGTGTCACATGGATTAGTTTTCCCTAAAGGGAGACAAGAGCAACTGGGGAGTGCAGTGGAATCAGGGAGACTCATCTTTCTGAGTTCAAATCTGGCCTCAGACACTTACTAACTGTGTGACCCTGGGCAAGTCATTCAACCTCATTTGCCTTAGTTCCTCATCTGTAAAATGAACTGGAGAAGGAAATGGCAACCTACTCTGATATCTTTGCCAAGAAAACCCTAAATGGGGTCATGAAGAGACAGACACAGCTGAGCAACAATATAATTGAGCCTCCTTCTTTTGGCAGCTAGGTGGCACAGTGGGTCGAACACTGGGCTTGGAATCAGAAAGACTCATCTTCCTGAACTTGACTCTGGCCTCAGACACTTATTAGCTGGGTGACCCTGGACAAGTCACTTAACCTTGTTTGCCTCAGTTTCTTCATCTGCAAAACACACTGAAGGAGGAAATAGCTAACCACTCCAGTATCTTTGCCAAGAAAACCCCAAAATGAGGTCACAAAGAGTTGGACAGGACTTAACAACAACAACCACCCATGGGCAGCTTCTTTTCCCCCACCTAAACCATGGGGTAGGCCCAGGTCCTTCTTCCTTCTCTCTTGTGACATGGATTACCTTTTCCTAAAAGGAAACAAAGCTGTCCAAGGGAAGTAATTGGTGAGGACTTCCTCAACACAGCTTCCTGGTCACCTAAGGGCATGTGGAGTTGGGGCCCTTTGGACTTGATGGATTTCTGAATACCCCTCTGAGTGACCTCATCCTTCACATATGATGAGCAGATTCATTTCCATATAGACAGGAAGGGGTTATTAAGTGCTCCTTTTGTTAACTGTTCACTTATAACTGATTTGAGTGTCTTATTTCATTCCAACATGAAAGCTGATACAAGGACACTCTCAAGGTCTCCCTGAATAACTTCAGACTACATTGTGTGACATGGGAGACGCTGGTAAAGGACCACCCGGCATGGAGTGCCTGAATGAATGAAGCAGAATTGTAGTAGCTCAAAAGAAACATGAGATGCACAAGTTTAGAGACCCCTCCACCCCAAATGTTCATGTGAATTATACGGTAGAGCCTTCTGAGCCCATATTAGTCTGCTCGGTCACAGTCAGACACAGTGTGCCTTGACTCCAACACAGTGACGTCATTTTGGTCCTCTTCGAGGACACCAACCAGCCAACCAATATAGGTCGTCACCCATATATTCTCATCCTGCATAATTCTTGTACATGTAGCCCCACCATTTGCATGTTGTGAAGAGGTACCTTTCACATAGGGGCAGCTAGGTAGCTCAGTGAATAGAGCACCAGACCTGGAGTCAGGAGGACCTGAGTTCAAATTTGACCTCAGACACTTAACACTTGCTAGTTGGGCAAGTCACTACCACTGCCCAGCCACTGCTTTCCTCAACCCTGAGTGGGATACGGTCCCTCTCTGCACCCTTTGTGAAGACTCCTCAGAATGAGGAGAAGGGAGAGAGACTATCTCAAAACCAGAGATAAACTTTTGTAAGACTATACAGACCTGAGTGCTGGGTTTCCTAAGAAATTACACAACCTAGGACCCTTCCCCCCTTCCCTTGCTGTCAATCAGCCTTAAGCCCCTGCAGAATTTTAGGACTCTCTTAAGGCCCTTCCCCCTTCTTCAGTTTGGCTTTTGCCAAATAAGGATAGGTACATTTGGATGGACTATCCCCCTATTTTCTTGTTCTTTGTAAGCCTGCCTCCCAGCCACTGAGAGAGAGCTGGGGGCTTCTTTGTTCCCTATGACTGGAAGAGATTTTGCATTCATATTGTAATCCCACCTCCCAGCCAATGGGAGAAGGGACAGCAATGGGAAGGGGGGGCTTGACTGCATTAGGGTATAAATTCTTCTTCCTTCTGTCCTCTGAAACAGGCCTCATTCTGCTGGTCCACACTGGTTGGAGGGATGCCCTCTTCTTGAGAGAACTGAATAAAACTTCCTGTTCTTTCCTCAAGACACCTCTGATTTTTAAATTTTGGGGGGGTAAGGGATTTTGGGGTCCTCAGACCCCACGCAACCCCAAAAGAGAAACTCTCCAGTGTAGCAAATAAGTATAGTCAAGCAAAAACATTTACATATTGACCATATCTGAAAATACTATGTCTGTACCTTTTCTCCATTATCTCTTTACCAAGAGATGGGAAGTCTATCTTCTGAAGCCCCAGTTGATCATCCCACTGATCATAGGTCAGAAGTCTTTTAAAGGTTTTTTTATGCTATTTTAGTTTAGTCGTTGCCCAGATGATGGGCATCCATCTTGTTTCCAGTCTTTGCTACTATGAAAAATGCTTCTAGGGATATTTTGGTATCTGAGGTTTTTTAGAAATGTTTTTTTTCCAGGCTATTTCTTGTGTAATGCCTGCCTTGTAAATACTGCCGTTGGAGATAGCTGCTAACCCTGAGTGGTGATGTGGTATGCTTGTTAGATTGCAGAGCAGCTGGAGAGAGCTTTGATTTTTTCCCAAGCCCCCTTACCTGTGATAGAAGACTTAACTCAAAGCTTGTGTAGCCCCTTTTTCACTAGGTTCTCTCTTCCTCCCCTGCCCTCCCCTCCTCTCTCTCTGAATGGATCTTTGAGATAAACTAAAAATAAGACAGAGTGAAAAGGAATGGAGGAATAAAGCTGTTTTTACCTTTATCTTGAGAAGAGGATTTATTTAGGGAGACCATTAAAAGGGTTAGTTTGAGAGAAGATAAATATTTCATGCAGATAGATATCAGACACATTCCTATTTCCATGCAGCTGAGGAATAAGGATCATCTCCACTTCTAGAAAATCTGAGGAAAGAATCTCCACTGATCCCAGCTGGCAATCCCAAAGCAACAGAAGCATACTGATATCCTACCCCTAGGCAAGCACAGTTTCCATAAACTGGATGGAACCTTAGAATTGACTGAAATAATCCCTTGGGACAAAAATGAGACAAGTCAGGGAAGGCCCAACCTCCTGAAGGGATGATTGTGTTACATATGGAGTGCCAGGAACACAAAACCCTAAAAATGGGAACCTGATATCAATACCAGTAACACAAGGACCTTATTGTGAGGGGCTAAAAAAATGCTATACTACCTATATCTGCTTTCCCCTATATTACTTTCATTTTTAAATAGTCAAATAGTATATTTTGTCTTTTATAATATCTTCTATGTTGTACCTGGTTACAAAGTCATTTCCTATCTACAGGGTTGAAAGTTATGACCTTACATTTTTCTTTTAATGATCTGACTTTTAATATTTTACTCATTAATCCATTTGGTAAAAGATGCTGTCCTAAACTAATCATCATTTTTATAATACATTTTATCAATATCTTTTGTCTTTACATTGCAGTCATTTCTAATTACTTCCTCACCCAATGGCATACCTTCCTGGTGACAAAAAAAACCAAAACAAAACATAAAGAGAATGAAATCATATAAGTGATTTGCAGGAGTTTGGACTAATGAATTAATAATGATTTGAGCCAGAGACATTTGGGAGAAACTGATTAAAATTTAAAGGAGAATAATCTTCAGGTCCAGATACTGGTTTAACTCACACTTCTAAGTTTAAAGAACAGAATCAAGAAGGATTAAGGAAAAGAACTTGAAAAAGATTGAAAAAGGAAAAGGTAGTTGGCAAGACAAAACAAAGTATGTAATAAAAGATAAGTAGAATAATTGAAGAGTAAATCAAAATGAGAGAATGGATGGTGGGCAAGGCAAATTGGTAAGATAGGTTGGTGCAAGGTTGAAGGTGAGGTGGATGGGGCTGTGGAGGTATTGAAATGAAGAAAAAGAAGTTGAGTGAATAGGTACTCAGGGTTGAGTATCTATGTCCACAAGAATTTTTTACTGAAAATGGCTGAAAATCTCAACCATTATGGAGAAATTGTGCAATGACTTGCATCAAGTGAATGATGTTTCTATTTCTGCCATGGCTGGGTGATTGATATGTGTTCCAAAAGTAAGTTTATTTCCCTCCTGGAAGTGAAGGTAGAGGAGTTTGAAGAACACCTCTCCATGCTCTGGGTTGTAAGGACAATGAAATATTCCTAAGGAAAACTAAACAAAGGTTTCCATGGGAGTGGAGGGGAAGGTGTCTGAGATAGAGATGGGGACTGATTCTTGTCAGAAGGTTAGAAAGTACAAGAATATTGCACAAAGGAGGAAGGGAACCAAAAGGACAATCATACAATTAGAGTTTAAAAATCAGATCTAAGTCTCTTACTAAACAGAGAGCTGGAATCTTTGGGGAAGAACAACCTGCTTATCATTTCAAGAAAGATAAAATAGAGCCACAGAAACTACTAGGTGAGAGACCAGCCAGTAAGAATCAGAGGATGAATCAGAGGACGAATCAGAGTAGCGGTGGTTAGTGATTGCCTTCTCTGGGGAGGCAGCTCCGTGTCTCTCATAAAAATAGGGCTCTGTTCTTCCTGGGACAGGGATCTAAGACATAACAAAATCCTCTAAAGATATCAAAATGCATGATAACTACCCATTACCGGTGATTTCTATGGGCACAAAAGAACTCCTCAAATATTGTCAATTATCATGCTTTTAGGCAAAAAATTGAAGACTGTACTTGGGGGTAAAGGGTTGTAGGTTGGTTTTTTTTTTTTTCACTGTTGTCTGGCAAGAGAAACAAAGAGAAAAAACTATTTTGAGAAGTGAACAACTTACTGAGAAAGGGATTTGGGCTTCTGGACTGAGGCTTAAGTGACTTATCTAGGATTACCCAGTTAGTTGTGTCTAAGGCTGGATTTGTACTCAGGTCTTCCTGACTCCAGGCCCAGAGCTTTACTGCCTGAAAGGTCCCTCATAGTTTAAAAAAATCATCTTCAGTATGTATTGTATTTAATGAGCATTGTATTTAATGGAAGGCCTTTTAATGTCTATTGGTATAAAAATTTTGTTGCTTTTATGAGTTATAAATTATTTCATAATGTCGAACCACTTTTATATTTCTGATATAAAGGCAAATGGTCATAATGAATAAGTTTCTGGAACATTTTTATAGCAACACTTATTAGTGATATTGGTACATTACATAGTTCTCTTCTGCTTTATTCCTCCTGGTTTGGAAATTAAGACTATAATTCATTCAAATGACACAAAGCTCTGAAAGGGAGAACTTACATGTTAGATGACTGTCTAGGAACAAATCTATACAAATCTAAGGCAACATCACAGTAATACAAGTAATACAAGTCTATGTTCCTAGTACTGATGCCAGAGGCCAAAATTGACCCATAACATCTTCTGGAAATATCACCAAAAATGGTGCCACATTGATCGTAGGGGACTGGAATGTTAAAGCAGAAAATCAAAAGATAATTAGAATAACAGAAAAGTTTGGTGTTAGAGTAAAAAATAAAGCAGGGCAGAGACTAAATAGAGTTTTGTCAAAATAACTTGCTAGGGTAGAGATGGGGAGACTTGATTCTTGTCAGAAGGTTAGAAAGTACAAGAATATTGCACAAAGAAGGAATGGAATCAAAAGGGCAATCATACAATTAGAGTTTAAAAATCAGATCTGAGGAAGGTGGCACAGTGAATAGAGCACAGGCTCTGGAGTCAGGAGAACCCAAGTTCAAATCCAGCCTCAGACACTTAACACTTACTAGCCATGTGACCTTGGGCAAGTCATTTAACCCAACTGCTTTCCCTCCTCCAAAACGAAAAAAAAAAGATAACTTGCTGGTCATAGCGGATACTACTTTTCAACAACTCAAAAGGTAACTGTACACATAGACATCACCAGATAATCAATATAAAAATAAGATTGATTATATACTTTCAGCCAGAGGTAGAGAAGCTTTGTAGTCAGTTAAAAAAAAAAGACCTGGAGCTTAATTGTGACTCAAATCATGAGTTTCTTAGTGCAAAATTTGTACTTAATTTGAATAAAGTAGGGAAAAACCATCAGACCTATAGGTATGACCTAAAAAAAAAAAACCCTTATGTATATGAAGTGAAGGTGATAAATAGATTTAAGGGATTAGATCTAGTAGATAGTATCTGAAGAACTATGACCAGAGGTCTGTCATATTACACAGGAGGCAGTGACAAAAAAATGTCCCAAAGAAAAATGAGCAAGAAAGCAAAATGTCTGCCTGGTGAAACTTTACAAAGAGCTGAGGGAAGAAGGAATGTGAAAGGTAAAGGAGGAATGGAAAGATATATTCAACTGAATGCAGAATTCCAGAGAATAGCAAGGAAAGTTAAGAAGGTTAAAATGAGCAATGTGAAGAAATAGAAAAAAAAATAGAATAGGAAAGACATGAAATCTCTTCAAGAAAATTAGAGATATCAAGGGAACATTTCATGCAAAAATGGGCATGATAGAAGACAAAAATGATAGAGACTTAAAATAAGCAAAGGAGATTAAAGGATTGTGAGAATATACAGAACTATACAAGAAAGAACTTAAGGGGCGGCTAGGTGGCGCAGTGAGTAGAGTGCTGGCCCTGGAGTCAGAAGGACCTGAGTTTGGATCCAGCCTCAGACACTTAACACACACAAACAAACAAACAAAAAAAACCTAGCCATGTGACCTTGGGCAAGTTACTTAACCTCAATTGCCCTCCAAAAAGCAAAAAAAAAAAAAAAAAAAGAACTTAACATCATTTATAATCACAATGGTGTGGTTACTGACCTAGAGGCATATATCATGGAAAATGAAGTCAAGTGGGCCTTAGAACACATTGCTAATAATAAGGCTAACTGGAGGTACCAGAATTTCCAGCTGAGCAATTTAAAATCCTAAAAGATGATGTTGTAAAAGTCTTGCACTCAATACGCCAGCAAATTTGGAAAACTCAACAGTGGCCACTCAATTGGAAAAGATCAGTTTATATCCCCACCCTAAACAAGGGCAAGCCCAAAGAATATTCAAATTACCAAACAATTGCACTCATTTCACATACCACCAAGATTATGCTTAAAATTCTACAGGCTAGGCTTCAGCAAACCACAAATTATGAGAAATGCAGTCTGGTATTTGAAGAGGCAGAGGAACTAAAGACAGAATTACCAACGTTTGCTGGATTATGGAGAAAGCAAGGGACTTCAGGGAAAAATAAATCATCTCCTTCATTGACTACACTAAAACTTTTGACTGTGTGGATCACAACAAAATGGGGCAAGTTCTCAAAAAGATCAGAGTATAAAATCATCTTGTCTCCTGAGGAACTTGTATGCAGATCAAGAAGTAATAGTTAAGACTGAATTTGGCTGGTTAAGGAATGTAAAGAAATAGAAAAAAAAACCAATAGAATGGGAAAGACATGAAAACTCTTGAAGAAAATTAGAGATATCAGAGTGGCTAGGTGGCACAGTGAATAGAACACCAACCCTGGAGTTAGGAGGACCTGAGTTCAAATCGGACCTCAGATACTTAACACTTATTAGCTGTGTGACCTTGGGCAAGTCACTTAACCCCAATTGCCCAGCCTTCCCCCCTCCAAAAAGTAAAAAATAAAAATAAATCTTTAACAAAAAAAATTTAGAGATATCAAGGGAATATTTCATGCAAAAATGATCTGATTGGTTAAGGAATATGAAAAGGTATATATTGTTACCTTATTTATTTAACTTGTATTTCAGAGTAAATCATGCAAAATGCCAAGCTAGATGAATCCCAAGCTAGAATTAATGTTGCCAGGAAAAAGATCACCTATTGGATCTATGTAGTCAATACCAGTCTAACGGCAGGAAGTGAAGAATTAAGAAGCCTCTTGATGAGGGTGAAAGAGGTGAGTGTAGAAGCTGGCCAGAAGATTAACATTAAAAAAAACTAAAACCATGGCAACTGGTCCCATCACTTTCAAGCAATAAAGGGAGAAGAAATGGAAGCAGCGTCAGACGTTACATTCATTGACTCAGAGATCACTGCAGACAGTAACTGCAGTCATAAAATTAAAAGACACTTGCTCCTTGGAAGGAAAGGGATAGCAAATCTGGACAGCATACTAAAAAGAAGAGGTATCACCTTGCCAACAAAGGTTGATATATTGTTTACAAGAGACACACTTGAAGCAGAAAGACACACACAGAGTTAAAAGTAAGGAGCGGGAAACAGAATCTATTATGCTTCAACTGAAATATAAAAGGTAGGAGTACTCACCACATTCTCAAGTAAAGCAAAAGCAAAAATAGACCTAATTAAAAGAGATATTCACGGAAAATAAACTTTGCTAAAAGATACCACAGACAATGAATTAATATCAATTAATTATCAATTAATATCAATACTGAACATATATATATGTATGTGTATCATAGCATCCAGGTTATTTTTATTAATTATCAACTAATTAATGACTACTTAAATAGTTAACTAAATTAATTTCTTTTTCAACATTTACTTCCACAAGATTTTGAGTTCCAAATTTTCTCCCCATCTCTCCCTTCTCCCCACCCCAAGATGGCATGTATTCTGATTATCCCTTCCCCCAACTTACCCTCCCTTCTATAACACCACCACGCCCACCTTTCTATTATCTCCTTCCCTTCTATTTTCCTATAGGGCAAGATGGGGTTCTCTAACCCATTGCCGGTATCTTATTTCCCACATTCATGTAAAAACAATTTTTTTTATGCTTTTTGGAGGGCAATTGGGGTTAAGTAACTTGCCCAAGGTCACATGGCTAAGTTTTTGTTTGTGTGTGCATTGTGTCTGAGGCCAGAACCGAACTCAGGTCCTTCTGACTCCAGGGCCGACGCTCTACTCACGGCGCCACCTAGCCGCCCCTAAAAACAATTTTTAACATTCATTTTTAAAACTTTGAGTTTCAAATTCTCTCTCTTCTTCTCTCCCCATCTACCCTCATTGAGAAGGCAAGCAATTTGATATAGGTTATACATGTGTAATCATGCCAAACATTTCCATAATAGTCATGTTGTGAACGACTTAACTGTATTTCCCTCCACCCTATCTTGCCACTCATTCAGTCTATTCTCTCCTTTGACCCTGTCCCTCCTCAAAGGTGTTTGCTTCTGATTATCCCATCCCCCAATCAGCCTTCCCTTTTATAGTCCCCTTCTCTTATCCCCTTCCTCCCTATTTTCCTGTAGGGTAAGATAGATTTCCATACCCAATTGAGTGTGCATGTTATTCCCTCCTTAAGCCAAATCCAACTGAAATATGGTTCACTCATTGCCTCTCACCTCCCCCTTCTTCCCCTCAACTGTAAAAGCTTTTTCTTGCCTCTTTTATGTAAGATAATTTACCTCATTATACCTCTCCCTTTCTCATTTTCCTAGTACATTCCTTTCTCACCCCTTAATTATATTTTTGAGATATCATCCCTTCATATTCAACTCACCCTGTGCCCTCTCTATATACATATACATATGTATATGTGTGTGTATACACGTAGGAATGTAAACAGTTCAACTTTAGTAAGTCCCTTATGATTTCTCTTTCCTGTTTACCTTTTCATGCTTCTCTTGATTCTAGTATTTGAAAGTCAGAGTCTCTATTCAGTTCTGGTCTTTTCATCAAAAATGCTTGAAAATCCTGTTTCATTGAATGTCTATTTTTTCTCCTGAAGGATTATACTCAGTTTTGCTGAGTATAACTGAGTGATTCTTGGTTTTAATTCTAGCTCCTTTTATTTCCAGAATACTATATTCTAAGCCTTCCAATCCCTTAATATAGAAGCTGCTAAATCTTTTTTTTTATAATTTTCTTTTTAATTTTTTTAAATTTTTGGTCTTTATTAATTTGTTTGTGTACTTTTAGTTTACAGGATTCAATTCCACAATTCCTAGAGTTTCAAATTTTCTCCCCCTCTCTTCTTCCCCCTCCCCTTATGGCAGCATGCAATCAAGTATAGGATCTGCAAACAGTTTCACATTAGACATTAGTCAGGTTATAAAGAAGGATTGTATCTGATGGAATGAACAATGGGAAAGAGGAAACAAAAACAAGCAAGAAAAAGACAGGGAGCAGGTAGTTTGCTTCAATCTGCATTCAAACTCTGTTCTTTCTAGTTCTTTCTCTGAATGTAGACATCTCTCTCCATCATGAGTCTTTTGGAATTGACCTATAATCCTGCATTGCTGAGAAGAGTCCAGTCTATCAAAGTTGGTTATCACACATACATTGTGTCTGTAATTGTGGACAAATTTCTCCTGGTTCTGTTCTTCTCACTCAGCATCAGTTTGTACAAACCTCACCAGGTAAACATGAAGTCCATCTGCTCCTTGTTTCTTATAGCACAATAATATTCCATTACATTCATATACCACAACTTGTTTAGCCATTCCCCAACTGATGGGCATCCCCTTAATTTCCAATTCTTTGCTGCCACAAAAGAGCTGCTATAAATATTTTTGTACATATGGGTCTTCCTCTTACTTCTATGATCTCTTTGGGACACAACCCTAGAAGTGTTATAGCTGGGTTAAAGGGTATAAAATTACTTATAGCCCTTTGGGCATAGTTCCAGATTGCTCTCCAGAATAGTTGAATCAGTTCACAACTCCACCAACAATGGATTAGTGTTCCAATTTGTCCACATCCTCTCCAGCATTTGTCATTTTCCTGTTTTGTCATCTTAGCCAAAGCTGCTAAATCTTATGTTATATTGATTTTGTTTTCACAATACTTAAATTGTTTCTTGAAATATTTTCTCCTTGACCTGGGAACTCTGGACTTTGGCTACAATATTCCTAGAAGTTTTCCTTTTGAGATCTCTTTCAGGAGGTGATCAGTGGAGTCTTTCCATTTGTATGCTACCCTCTGGTTCTAGAATATCAGGACAGTTTTCCTTTATAATTTCTCAAAAGGTGATATCTAGGCTCCTTTTTGATCATGGGTTTCAGGTAGTCCAATAATTTTTAAATTCTTTCTCCTGGATCTATTTTCCAGGTCAGTTATTTTTCCATTGAGATATTTCACATTGTCTTCTATATTTTTTTTCATTCTTTTGGTTTTGTTTTATAATTTCTTAGTTTCTTATAGAGTCATTAACCCAGTTCTAATTTTTAAGGAATTATTTTCTTCAGGGAGCTTTTGGACTTCCTTTTCCATTTGGCTAATTCTTCGTTTTAAGGCATCTTCTCCTCATTGGATTTTTGGACCTCTTTTGCCACTTGGGTTTGTCCATTTTTAAGGTGTTATTTTCTTCAGTATTTTGGGAGGGGTCTCCTCTAGCAAGCTGTTGATTCATTTTTCAAGATTTTCTTGCATCACTCTCATTTCTCTTCCAGAATTTTTGTTTACTCTCTTATTTGATTTTCAAAATCCTTTTTGAGCTCTTCCATGGCCTGAAAGCAATCCATATTTTTCTTGGAGACTTTGGATGTCAGAGCTTTGACCTTGTTGTCTTCTTCTTATTGTGTGTTTTGATCTTCTGTGTCACCAAAGTAAGATTCTATAGTCTGATTTTTTCCCTCTGTTTGCTCATTTTCCCAGCCAATTACTTGACTTTTTAGCTCTTTGTTAAGATAGGACTCTGCTTCCAGTGTGGAGGGGTACTCCACCAAGCTTCAGGGGTTTTGTGCAGCTGTTTTCAGAGGGACCTGTAAATTTTTAGGGATCTGTAAATTTTCAGTGCTTCCAAGGTTGTATGATCAAAGAAGAGGTGTTTACTCCTCTCTTGGTTTGTACCATGGTTTATGAGTGACCACAAGCACTCTTTTCTGCCTTGAAACCATGTGGAGAGTTCTCTCTCTACCACTATAACAAGCTCTGCCAAGCTATCTCTCTTCTTCAAGGACCACCATCCAGGACTGCAACCCACATCCAAGCACAGGCAAAGCTAGATAATCATACCTCAGTGCCAGCAAAGAGATCCTCACAATCTACCTCTGATCAGTCACTCAATCTCCCCACCATCTGTAGGCTGGGAGCTCTGGAAGCAGCCACTGCTGCCCCTGGTGCTGCCCCAGGGCTAGGGTTGGACCATGCTCCTCTCTCACCTATGTTGGACAGACCTTTCCTACTGACCTTCTAAGCTGTCTTTGGTGTTTGTGAGTTGAGTAGTCTGTAAACTGCCAAAGTTGCCAGTGATTCATTCCCCTGAGGCCTGCTTCATGTTTGCTTAGGCCTGGTCTGTGCTGGTGTGTTTTGTGCTGGACTGTTGTCCTCTCTCAGACTGGTGCAACAGACATTTTTTGTTGATCTTCAGGTTGTCTCGGGCTGGAAATTTGTATCAGACTCTCATTTTGGGATTTCCACTGCTCTAGAATTTTTTAAGAGTAATTTTTTGCAGGTATTTGGAGAGGTTTGAGGGAGAACTCAAGTAAGTCCTGACTTTTACTCTGCCATTTTGGCTCTGCCCCCAGCATCCAAATTCTTTAAGGAAAAGTTTGATGAATTACAGGAGAAAATAGTGAAATTATGCTGGTAGAAAGCCTTAATTTATCTCTCTCAGAGCTAACTAAATCTAACCACAAAATAAATCAGAAGTTAAGGAGCTGAATAGAATTTTAGAAAAGCTAGATATGATAGTCATCTGGAGAATATTGAGTGGAAATAGAAAATAATATTCCTCCTTCTTAGCTGCATGTGGCACCTCCACAAAAACTGATTATATATCAGGGCCTAAGAAGTTCACAAATAAATGTAGAAAGCAAACATTAAATGCATCCTTTTCTTTCTTTTTTTCTTTTTTGAGGGCAATTGGGGTTAAGTGACTTGCCCAAGATCACACAGCTAGTAAGTGTGTCAAGTATCTGAGGCCATATTTGAACTCAGGTCCTCCTAACTCCAAGGCTGGTGCTCTATTCACTGTGCCATGTAGCCACCCCATAAATGCATCCCTTTCAAACTATAGTGCAATAAAAATTACATTCAGCATAGAGCTATAGAAACATAGATTTAAAATAATTTAATCCTAAACAATGAGTAGGTCAAAGGACAAATTGTAGAAACAACAATTTCATTAATGAGAATGACATCAATGAAACAATATACCAAAATCTGTAGAATCCAGTTATAGTAGTGCTTAAGGGAAAAGTTATATCTCTAAAAACTTATTTCAGTAAAAGAAAGGAAGAGCAAATAGATGAACTGTGCATGCAGCTAAAAAAAACTAGAAAAAGAATGAATTAAAAATCCCCAAACACCAAAATAGAAATAATAACCAAAGGAGAGATTAATAAAAATCGAAAGTTAAAAAACCCATTATATTAATAAATAAATTAGGAGCTGGTTTTATTTTTTTATTTTTTAAAGCAATTGGGGTTAAGTAACTTGCTCAAGGTTACACGGCTAGTCATTATTTATGCGTGGGTGCTCATTTTCTGAGGCCGGATTTGATCTCGGGTCATCCAAACTCCAAGGCCGGCGCTCTTACTCACTGCGCCACCTAGCTGCCCCTTTAGGGCAATTGGGGTTAAGTAACTTGCCCAAGGTTACACGGCTAGGTTTTTGTTTGTATGGATTAAGTGTCAGAGGCCAGCTCCGAACTCAGGTCCTTCTGATTCCAGGGCCGGCGCTCTATTCACTGCGCCACCTAGCCACCCCTGGTTTTATTTTTTAATAAAATAAGCCATTGGCTAATTTAATTTTTAAAAAGAAAGTAAAATTATCGATTTTTAAAAAAAGGTAAATACACAACTAATGAAGATGAAATTACAGCAATTATCAGAACCTATTTTGCCCAATTATAAGCCAATAAAGCTGACAACCTAAATACATTGATGTTCAAAGTAATAATTGTTATATTTGTTTCTCCCCCTACTAGATCTTTTCATATGATTTTTTTTCATTTTCCTCAATACAATACCCTACTATTTGTTTAATGGACCAGTCTTATTGCAGTAACAGCTAGCTATATACCCCATTCTCTTCATGTGAAAAAAAGATCTTAAAATTCTCTTTGTATTATCACCTTTTTTTCCTTGCATTTTTGCCTTTCCAGGTGTAGTCCCTATAAGATGGTGATTTAGGAAACATTCTCTCTCCTATACCCCCTACCTTTTTTATGATTACTATTCGTTTGTGGCATGTCATTTCAAGAATATTTTTCCCCTTCCCCACTGTTATCATATAAGCAAACCCTCCCTATAATCTAGTTCCGTCTGTTCCCTTGGATCACTAGCTTTTGCATTTTTAAAGACCTTTATACCAGATGTGATGTGAAAGCCATTATATTAGCAATCACTTCAGTACAGTATGTGAGCATTGTGTCATTCTTTACACATTACTTGCATTCAAATCTAGACAGCCCTGCTAAATTGTAGCAGCTTGGTCACTTTGAATGCTAAAGGCCTTGTTCTATTATAGGACTAGAATTAAGTTTTTTAACCTCACTGAAGAATAATTCCTTATCTGGACAGAGTATATTCAATTCTGTAAGAAAGGGAATTATAGTACACTGAGCAATTTTCTGTGCTTTTTGATATATTGCATTCCAACCAACCTTCATTGATTTCTCATCAGTGAAGAGTCGTCTCATAGAATTGGAAATGGTGCTTTTAATACAGGAATTACTATTTCCTGGCTACTTATAATATTTTTCTTTAGTCTTGAAACTCTGGAACTTAATGACTTACATTTCTGGGTGATTTAAACTTAGAGTTGGTTTTTTTTTTCCAATAGTCTATAGATTCCACTGATTTTTACTCTACTTTCTATTTCTGACATTTTGGAGTAATTTTCTTGTCTGATTTCCCAGTATTTGGTATTCAGATTCTTTTGTTTTGTTTCCTGAAAACCAACAATTCTCTATTGTCTCATCAACTTTTAAGCCTGTTAGTAAAGACCTGAAACGTTCTTCTAGTTTTATCATTTAAAAATTCTGTTCTGTTGTTAGTTCTGTTGCTTTGTTTTCTTGTTGCTCTAATGGGGTCCTTGTGATATATATATATATATATGTCTGTAGTATCAATCTGTAACATCAGTTTGTAAATGGGGTGCTTTGGGATCTATGTCTGTAAAATCAATTTGTAAAACCAGTCTGTAAGATCACATTTCCACCCCCCCAGCCTCAGAGCATTGACTCTTCCCCTTCCCCCTTCCAGCATTGCCCAGCAACAACTCATGACCTGTTTATCTCTGCTTGAAACAATAAGTTATGTAAATGTTATCTCCCTTAGTTAGAGTGGCCAGCCCCACCAGAAATTCTTCAATACCTTATCTATAGGGTAACTCCTTAGTCAATTATATACCCACACTGTCTCTGATGACCTTGGTGGGTGGCAGACTGGGCACTCTTTAGTGATGTGTCAGGCCTAAAACCACACCTCCAGCTAGCCCTGCTTGAGCTATTTCCCAGTGAATCATGGCCAATACACCTGCGCAGTTGATATTAAAAGTGTATGGTCCTTTGAGCACTGACCACTCCTTAACTCCTCCCTGATCCCACCCTTACTCACCTAGTTAGCATAATTGACCCCTTAAAACTATGCCTGTGGCCTCTGCAAGTTTGCAGGTTCCATAAGAATCTAGCCCGCTGTTCTCTACAGCGTAACAATAAACTTTACAATTTCGACTTCAAAGTTTGCTTGAGCCTGGTGAATTCCTTCCAGACTGGATGCCAGGAGAGGTTTCCCTGGCAGAACCACTTACCCTCCCCCCCCCTTATCACCCTTCCCTCTTCAGATGGCGACCACGAAAGGACAAAGTCTGAGGTCTCAAGCTTTTATCCTTTAAACTCCCCCCTCTCCCTGTAGTTGGGTTCACCTCCACAAGCCCTAAGAAGGCTTGTGGGGACGCTCCGGTCTTGGCCAGGCTGGTGTGGGTCTGTAAGACCCTGGGTTCGCTCCCGATTCGGGACAGAGGACGCTCTCATCCCCGGGATGCTTTGGGTATTCGTCTACTTTGTAAAAGTAGGCTAGAGCTTCTCCCTGGACGCAGGGCTGAAGCTGGACTACAGGGATTTTGGTGTCAGGGCAGGAAAAGGATCGATCGGTCAGTCTCTCTCCATACCCCGAGACTCCCCCCTGGGATGTCTCTTGAGCAGTTGGAAAAACTTGGTCTTCACAACCCCAAGAAGGAAGGATGGGCCAGTGTTTCCCCCTACGTTCGGGGATCTGAGCCTAGATTATCTTAAAGCAAGTTTTACATGGCCTCCATTAGCATCTATCTGGAAGCCAATCAAATATGATTTGTACCTGGGGATTTCTAACAATCCTCTGTGAGCTTTTGGAATGTTCCTGTCAGTTTCTCTCTCTGTTCTGTGTTTTTGTGTGTCTGTGTGAATGAGTGAGTGTGTAATCTAACATGTAAGGTTTAAACTGCAGCTGGACTGCCAGACCTTCCTTTGGAAGGCTCTTAGCTCTCTCTCCCTCCTCCCTTCACTGATGCTGAATGCAGGCTGGAGAAGAAGAGAAAAGAGAGGTAAATATTGTCTTGTTTAGGTTTATAAAGCAAGAAAGTTTAAGCATGTAGCAAAGGAAGAAGCATGGGTAGGAAGTTAAGATAGAGATGGTATTTGGTATTGAGAAGTGTGAACAGGAGTTTTAAGATCTTTAAAAGTTTGAAAATCTCCTCCTCTTCATTCCACTCTGGCCAAGTGGAGTGAGGAGAAGGCGATAAGAAATAATGAGGGAATCTTCTCCCCTCAAATCAAAGAGGCAGGCAGAGGAAAATTTAACTATTTCCTGCCTCACCTAAAAGAGGAAAAATCTGTGTATTAGAATAAAACTATAAGTCAATTGAATTCATGTGAGAAGTAAAAAAGTGTCACTCCTGATTTGATGCTAAAGATAAGTCAGAATTCATTTTACTATTTGGCAGTTAGGCAAATTGGAATATTTTCTAAGATTTGATAAGAAAAAGGGAATTTTCTTTTGGGTTCTCTAGTAGTGAGAAAGGGGGAAGGCGCCCCCCCCCCCCCAATATCACTTGCTGGAGAGGTCAAAGATATCACTTTCAAAGAAGGTTTTGTAAGGAGTGGACACATAAATTAAAGTTTATTGGAGTAAAAGTTAAATCGCTGGAAACATTTTACAAAAATTTATTAAAGTCTTTCATTCTAGAAGAAAAATAGAGCGTGCTAAAGAATAGGGAATTTGAGTTAAGCTCCCCCACTTGAAAAAGAAGGGGGAGCTGCAGCTATATTGAGGGGCCTGGCAACACCCCTGGGTACCCCAAAGCCTACACCTCCAGGCATGAGGATGACCCTCTCTCCTTTGAAACGCCTGGGTCCTCAACCAGGCTCTGCAGTTGTGGGGAGAGAAGAAAAGCCTCTGTACTTGGTAAGCCCAATTTTTCTACCAGTAATTTTTGTATGTGATGAATTGGAAATGCAATTAATGTCATAATGTCATTGTGTTATTATGGTATCTCTAAATTGTAAAATCCTCTTATACTGTAAAAGTTTGAGTGACCATTGTGAGCCAGAAATGTTGTTAGATAAAGCAATTTTCAATCTGAATTTTGTTGAAAGTAAAAGATGGAGAAAAGTTTTGTAAAACCAGCTATGGTACTTTATCAGTTCTGCTAATTCTGTCTTCTGTTTATTTCATGTGAATTGGATTTTTTATGTTATAAGATTTGACAATTTAAAGCTGTTATATTTGGGATACAAATAGGTAGTAATAATGCTGCTGATATTTATTGTGATAGCGGGTTGTTCATTTAACTTTTTGGCTATTCTAGAAATATGCATTGACTTAAAGTTATAGTTTCCACATTACTAATGATGAAGTGAATGTACACAGGGAATTGGAAAGGCATTTTGTAGAATTCTTACTGAGCAAATGAGAAACTTGGGAAAAAAGGAAAGAAAAATATAGGCATGTGGTTTTTAAGCTTGCTTCATCTAAGGATGTATTTATGTTAATTTGAAGGTTTATGAATCACCACATTGACCATCTATGTGAGATTCCAGAATGTAATTGATTTCTAGTCATAAGCTGATCAGGTGTGTGGCAACAAGAAAATTTTAGTTCTGTGTAACTTCAAAAACTTGATTTTTAAGGTCACCAGATTGGTAATTCATTTGTTTTTATTTCAAAGTTCAAATTTAAGAACATGATAATTGTTTATGATATTGTTACTGGTAAAAAGTTGTATTATCTATGCTGTATAAGAAGCAGTTTTCTTAAAGTCTTGGAGTATTGTAATTTGGGAAATCATAAGTTTCCTAGTCTGTCTTTGTTTAAAAGGAAGTTTCAGTTAAGACTGTTTAAAACTTGTAAGATTGTTAACTAAGTTATTTTGGCTACTGTTTTAATGTTAAAACCTAAAATTGTCAATTGATTACTGTATGTGGAAAGGAGGAGATTGGATGAAAACTTTATTCTGACTAGTTCTGCCCATTCTGAACAGTCCTCCTGCTTGTATGAGAATTGGTTAAGCGGGGGCATCATTGTTAGCCCTTCCCCCAGTCTCTCCTTAGAATTCATATAAATTTTCCTTATGTTGTAAAACTGCCAAATCCCCTAGAAACTATCTCTATTAGGCAAGGTCATTCAGCCTGGGAAAGGAACTTGTTTAAGTGTAATTTTAAATGAACCTAACTTGCTAGGAAGTTGCAAAGATTAGAAGGATTTCTATCAATTGGCTTTTAGATTTCAGAAGGAAAGATGGTAAATGGAATTCTTTACATTTGTGAGACCTGATGAATCATCATTGCTTAGTGCAGCTCCATGAAAATAAAAATAACTAACTAGCTCTAAGCTGTGATCGGTGAAGCTTGTTGTTTAAGGTAAAAGGCACTTGGGACCATAACTAAATTTTATTTTGAGTTTGAATTTGGGTATAGTTGTCTGCATTAAATCAGTATCTCGGAGAAAATGCCACAAGCTACTCAGAGGGAATGTGATCCTGTACTGCTGATAGGTGGAAGTCTACATTTGGTAAAGGCTGAAGGGACAATCTTAGCCTCTGTCTGGGATGGGATCCCTCCTGGATCAGTTTACCCGTGGAATTCCTTTGAAAAGGAATGTTTTCCCACCTATTCCTGAGTCTAGCTATAAGATGGAACAGATACTGCATGGTTGGATATCTGTGACTTTACCTGAATTTAAACAGAGTCAAGGATGTTTTATCCTGTCATATTTGGGGTGTCACATGTCCCTGCTTTTTTCCTTCTATAGCAAGTTTCCATGATCAGAGCACGTAGTCAGTAACAGATATGGGTTCTTTTGTGTAAGCTCACTGGAAAATCTAATATTATTTTTCATTTGGAATTGGAACATGTGCAGAAAGTATGCAAATTGCTTAAGATCATTTAAAAAGTTTTCAACTAACTTTCTTCATAAAAGTTTAGTGATCAATTATAAATCTTGAAACTGTTTTAAAAGAAGGGAAAATACTTTCAGAAGGAATTTTCAAATCTCTAGTGTCATTTTAAGAGGCCTACTAAAACTTTCATTTGCAAGAGAAATTTATTGCTAAACTAATGTAATGAGTTGTGAAAACAGAAGAGATCTGGCTCTTTTGATCCGAATTTGTAGTTGTTTCATGCTCTAAGCAAAAGTTAACATTTGTAACTGAATGTATGTTAAGGATTCAATTTCTGAATTATCTCTTCCTTCCTGAGTGAATCTGTATTCACTGTTATATACTGTATACTGTATATATAATCTGTGTACCCAGCTTCCTATGAAACATAGATCTACCCAAATGATTTTGGGTCCCAACTGTTTAAGGGGGAGATGATCAGGTCCTTGGATTCTCAGTTTTGACTTCCTTGAGCAGCCGGCATCTGAAATTTTCTCAGAGCTCAGAACTCAAGGCTGAGAAAGTCCAGACCATTCCCTAACATATGGAAGATGACCACCCATTCTTCCTCTAATCGGGGAAGACCTAAAAGCTGAAATCACAAACTCTTCCCTTATCAAGTTCCTTCAGGGTCTGCAGGCAATTAAAAAAAAACCTTCCCTCAGCTCTCCAGATCCCGATCCGGAGTTCTGCCTCAGCTTACCTGTTTCAACCTGGGGATTCTGTGCTGGTAAAAAGAAATTCATGGTCTGGAGCAGAGGTGGAAGGGACCACACGTCATGATCCCCACTACACCTACTGCTGTCAAAGTGGACTCTATTCCCACATGACAACATTACACCAGAGTGAAGCCTGCTGTCACCTCAGAATGGAAAACAGAAGTCCACAAGCACCCCCTAAAGCTAAGACTATCCGATCCTCTCCCTGATTCCCCTTTTACCTCCTTGCGAGGCCCCCCACGATCCCCATCATTCCCCAGCTCCACTCTACCCTTCCCTCTTTGATTTGTCACTTTGCCCTTCCTGAATGTCAGACACAAATCCACTCACCCTTTCCTTGATATGTAAAACAGGCAGCCCAACCTTCCCTTAATTGATTTGTAAAACAGAGAACTCCACCTTGCTTAATCTGTAAACAGGCAGAACCCCCCACCCCTTCCTTACCCTTGATTAATCTGTGGGTGGGAGACCCAGCCTCGGGTTTCCCCGCCAGTGGGAAATTCAAGTGCACACTGACCAATCATTGGAGTTTCAGCCTACATCACTGTAATTTCATCTTAAGTAACCTAGTTAGGAACCTCCTTTGTTAAAGGCAGTACAGTTATGTTGGTAAAAGAATATGTAGTATGTAGAAATATGAAGGAAAGTGAAATAGTGTGAGTAATGGTTTATGCTAGCCCATCCTCACCCCATTTCTGGTCAATTTTCTCTTACTTATTTTTGGCTCTTGCCTGCTTAACCTCCTTGCTAGGTTTATCTCTTCTAGGCTCAGTGCTTTCCATCTGCAGATGACTGCTCAGACTGAGTACCAACTGTTGCTAGAAACACCTTGCTAGTATGCCTTCTTTGTTCTCAGCACTACTTAAACTGTAAGATTCAGACCCCAAATTGGAATCTTACCCATGGAGAGGACGCTCTGCCTGGGACCCTCCCATGCGGGACCCTAATGACACCCATGATCCGGCATTCCCCAGCTTGTGTGGTCAGGTGTTGGTGCTTCCCCAAAATGGTGATGCTTGTAAATATGTAAATATATATCCACTGTTAATCATAGTTGCTCTTATTCTGCTGTCTTTAAGCCTCTTATTCTGTTATCAACGGTTTTTTCTCACTTGCCTATATACAGATATATTCTGAATAAATATTTTAAAGAAATTGCCTTGGGTCTTTCTTGGAGTGTCGAGGATTCTGTTTACACGAATTCTGAACCTCCTTATTATGGCGTCATGAACAGGATTCGCAGGTCAGAATGCTGTCCTTCAAGAAATCCATGGTGGGAAGGCTGAAATTGAGTGGTTATTGTTATTGAATTTGAGATGGGCACTGATTATGGTAGAAAATATAGACTATTGTAATTTGTTATCATTTTAAAAACCAAAGAAAGAAGTTCGAATTTTAGCCCAGTATGTTTTAAAACGACCTGATTATAATAAGGGAAAAGCAAACTTCTTGGAAACTTTTTGGAAGATATGAATGTGAATGGGTAATTGGAATAGTAAGGAAAGAAATACATTTGTGGAGATATTTCCTTTCTGAGGACCAAGTGTATTAGAACTTAGAAATATATAGTTACATGATCAAAAGGTACATATTGTTATTTGGCATTAAGAAAGTGATTCACTCTATGCCCTCCTCCCCCCACAAAAAACATTTTATTTCCCTTAGTTTACTATTCAGTAAGGGGATGGTGGTGGAATCCACATCCCAGGGGTTTTTATGGGACTGGTGTAATTGTAAAAGTGCTTGCCACAATGCAATGCCTGGTACAAAACAACAGCGCTATTTGAGTGTAAATTGTGTAAGCTAAGAATTAATTACTTCATGTTTGTTAATCTTATGTGGAATTTTCCTTAAGTGTGACTTTTATGCCAATGGTAATGGGATGAATGGTTTTCTGTGCGAAGCAATTTGGAAATGACTAAATTTAGGTCACCAGATTGATAATTACTTGATTTTGGTTTCAAAGTCTAGATTTAGGTACATGATAATTATTTATGATATTGTTACTAATAAACAGTTGTATTAAAAGAAAGTTTCAGTTAAGATTGTTTAAACTTATAAGATTGTTAACCAAGCTATTTGGTGTTATTGAATAAATTGAGTATTTACAAAAAGTATACTTGTGAAAGGTAATTATTGGTAATTATGTGAAGAAAAGACCTGTGGTACCTCCTTGTGTAGATTTTATTAATTATTTGGGAAAAATTTTATGACCAGAGAATTTAGGAATTGTATAGTAGTTAATGATATCAGGATAAACTGTTTTTGAAAAAGGGGAATATTCTTATGAAAAAATGTTTTATAAGATCTTTGGTATGAGATGATGGGGAAGCAATCTTATTAGTCCTGGGAAAGGAAGCAGGGAGAGAGGGACAGCAGGTAGAGAAATCTGCCCATTAGTGCATTAGATATTATCTATAGTTAATTGTTTATAATCAGAATGATTTGATGAAACTGTGGGAATTTGTTATAATGCTAAAACCTAAAACTGTTAATTGAATACTGTATGTGGAAAGGAAGAGACTGGATGAAAACTTAATTTTGACTAGTTCTGCTCATTCAGAACAGTCCTCCTGCTACTGTATGATGTTGCAAAACTGCCAAAGTCCCTAGAAATTATCTCTATTAGGCAAGGTCATTCAGCTTGCAAAATCGAGTTTGTTTTAGTTATGAAGCTCCTAAACAATAAATTTGACTTGCTGAGAAGCAGCAAAGTCTATGTACAAAAGATTTTTTAAAAAGGATCTCTAACAACTGGCTTTACCAGGACGAGTTAAAAAAAATTGTGAAAGGAAAGGTGAATAATCTGGATAATGGATTTGAGAGATTTGGAAAGATTAATAAAGGTTTGATTGGAAATATGGAAGGCAGATAAGAAGGTTTGGGGACAAATGGGGATTTCCAAGCCCCTCCTGTCTCTAAATAGTGGTCTGGATACCTTTGTATCAGATGGTTTAAGTATGTTGGAAGGATGTGAGGAATTATTTAAGAAGGCAGAAGAGAAAGAGCCTGGAATGCGATGCTGAGGATGGATGGATGGAAAACCACCGGAGGACTCCCATCAGATGGTGTAACCTCACAGTTGTATGAAATGAGACTTTGGACTTTGAAGGGACAATTGTTTGTTAGTTTTCTTTTGAATCTCTGTATCTGTACTCATAAAGGGAACTGCCTCCTTGTATGTTGTCAATTCAGCAGTCTTATTTAAAGAAAAGATGGTAAATGGAATCCCTTACATATGTGAGACCTGATAATTTTTTATTGCTTATTGGAGCTCCATGAAAATAAAAATAACTAACTGGCTCTAAGTTGTGATGGGTGGAATTTGCTGTGTGAGGTAAAAGGCACACAGGACCATAACTAAATTTTGTTTTGAGTTTGAATTTGGGTATAATTATCTGCATTAAATCAGTATCTGAGAAAAAATGCCACAAGCTACTCAGACAGAATGTGATCTTGTGCTGTTAACAGGTGGAAGTCTACATTTGGTAAAGGCAGAAGGGACAATCTTAGCCTCTGTCTGGGATGGGATCCCTCCTGGCTCAGTTTACCCAAAAGGGGTTCCTTTGAAAAGGAATGTTTCCCACCTATTCCCGAGTGTAGCTGTGAGGTGGAATGGATGCTGCATGGTTGGATATCTGTGACTTTACCTGAATTTAAATAGGGCCAAGGATGTTTTATCCTGTCATATTTGGAATGTCGAGTGTCCCTGTTTTTTCCTTCCATAGCAAGTTTCTGTGATCAGAGCAAGTAGTCAGTAAAAGACATGAGCTCTTTTGTGTTAGTTTATTGAAAAATCTAATATTATTTTTTCATTCAGAATTAAAATATGTGCAGAAAGTTATCCAAACTGCTTAAGACCAAATTTTGTGATATCTAGGAATTGTGCAAGTATCTAAGAATTTAAATTGTAATAATACTTTGGGAATTTATGTTACTCAAGGACACTAACTTAATTTAATGAATTCCAATTTTAAAAGTTTGTTTTTGCTTAAAGGAAAAGGAAAGATATCATTTAAAACTTTCCAATTAATTTTTCTTATATAAAGAATTAGTGACTATTCCTCTCAACACTAGGATAAATTCAAACTTTTTTTAAGAAAGAAAATACTTTTAAGAAGAAATGTTTTGAAAGGTCTTGTGTGTTATGCTTCTGAAGGTTTAGTAAATTTCAAATTAATGCAATAAGTTGTAAAGCAGAAGAGATCTTGCTGTTTCAATCTCAATTTGTAGTTATCTCATGATCTAAGCAAAAATTAGCATTTGTTACTCAATGTATATGTAAAAGATTCAATTTCTGAAGTATCTCTTTCTTCCAGAGTGAATATAATCAAAGGATAAACAAGTTTTGTGAAATAAGGATGTATGTCTACTATTTAGTTGTGAGGTTCAAGTCAGGAACTCCTTTAGTTTAAGGCAGTGCACTTATGTTAGTAAAAGAATAATAATTTATGAGGTTTCTTGTCTATGGGAAAATGAAAAGGAAAGTAAAATAGTCTGAGTAATGGGTTATACTAGCCCATACTCACCCTACTTCTGGTTAATTTCCTCCTACTCCTTTTTGGCCCTTGTTTGTTTAACCTCTTTGCCAGATTTGTTTCTTCTAGGCTCAGCACCCTTCACTTGCAGATGACATCTCAGGCTGAGTACCAACCACTGTCCAAGAACATGACCCATCACCCCTGGACCTGATATCTACCAAGTTCTGGACACTAGCTACAGACCTAGCCCCTTGAAGGGTGGGACCATATGAAACACAGACAGCTCTACGCCCCTCCCCAGCAAGAAGCAGTTTGGGAAGCTGGGACCATCGCCCCTTGTCACCAAATGATTTTAGGTCCTATCTGTTTAAGGGGGGAATGATGGGGCGCTGGGGTGCTTGTGCTTGAACCACAGTTTGTAAAATCACCTTAGTTTGCAAAATCACATTTCTCCCTAACTCAAGGGCAGCATGCCCTAACAAAATACTTATCCCTTTCCCTGTTACAGTGGCCAGTTGCACCTATAGAATTTAGTAGTTTAACCCAACTGTGTATTGACTGATTCAGTTGTGTATAGGTAATGGTTTTGTGGAATGGTCACTAGGTGGTTGAAACCCTGTCTACTGAACCATCCTTCCAACCTGTGTGATTTGACTCTGTAACTGCTTTCTAACTTCTCTATGCTGTATGAAGTGGATACTCAATGCATATGTATAGTGTCTAATGACCAGATTGATTTGACTTGTGTAGGCCTACTTGCTCCTTATTAAGGATGATGTGATTGTTGTTTGAAAAATATTTGTTTTCTCCACTGGCAGGGTGATCCCTGGGACACAGTGGATGATGTGATTGTTTTCTGGGTACCCAAAATTTTACCTCTTTCATACACCTCTCTGTCTTTAAGCCCCCTGATTGGACTCCTAAATCAATCAACACAGCTTCAACAACTATTGAAGAAAAATCAATGAGTGCTCAATGAACATCGAATACAAACCCATAGAGTTGTTAATAAACTATTAGAGTCCTCTCATTTAATCACTTCAGATACTAATCACCATTAGTATGATCTATTATTTAGCATGTTGTTAATTCTTTTATTTTTGTGTAACATCTATATATACTTTAGGATAAGGAAAATATACCAATCCATGACCCCACTTGCAGGGACGGCCTATGCTTTGTATAATCTAAAGGCCGAACGTAGGGGCAAGGTAAGCCCTTCTGTGGGGAATAAGATTATACAAACCAAGGCCCCAACTCAGTATGACCTTTCTATTACCCTGAGTTGTTTGAGAACAGGGATCCTGAGAACTTGAGGGCTGCTCCCCTCCTGGGACCCTGGCCAGGTCCTTGAGAAGAGATATTATAACTGCCCAACTCCTGGAACTAGCCACTCCAAGGAAACATTGTTCTTGGGGAGGTGGGAGGTGCCTTGGAGGGACTGGCCTCCATCCTAGGCCTCACAGCAGATATGATGCTTGCTAGAAACACCTGCTAGTATGCCTTCTTTGTTCTCAGCACTACTTAAACTGTAAGATTCAGATCCCAAATTGGAATCTCACCCATGGAGAGAACGCTCTGCCTGGGACCCTCCTGTGCACATACACACACACACACCCCATAATCTTTTTCATGTTTTCTTTCTTCCTCAGTTTGGCTTCCCTTTTCCTTCTGGAATCTCTAACTAGGACTGAATGTTATACAACATTGTCATGTTATTGCTTCTAGCATTGTTCCTAGGAGATATCTAGATCACCCCCCACAAGACTGTAGACCTTTATTTCCCTATAGATAGTAATGTACTTTTCATTAGTGCCAATCCAATGTTTTAAAATTCCAGTGAGACTTAAAACCAGAAGATAGCAGACTATCTTAGATTCATTTTAAAAATAATCTTTTAAAAACATTCTATAAATTTATTGCAAGTGAAAATCTTCCCTGAAATCACCACCAAATGAAGCAATGATTTTTCTTGTCCTTTTCATTGATAAGATCATTAACGTACCCTGAGCTTGAGGATGCCAAATCCAAAACAGGCTTCTTTGGTTGGAAGCAGGAAAGGTGGGCTCTTTAGAGTCTATGATTCATTTTTTTAAAAAATCTTTTTAAAAATTCTATAAGTTTATTATTGCAAATGAAAATCTTCCCTGAAATTACCATGGAACAAAATGATTTTTCCTGTCTTCTTTGTTGATAAAAGCATTAGTATACCATAGAGGTTGCCAAATCCAAAACAGGATTCTTTGGTTGAGAGCAGGAAAGGTGAACTCTTCCAAAAATCAGTGAGATGTGTAGTCACAATTTAACCGCAGAACATTCCAGAATACAAATGGGAGCAAACCACTTTGTGGATTACAAAGGGTTAATCAGCCATATTTTTCTTTAACCAGTTAGCAATCTGAGCAATCTTCTTGTTATTCTGCTGATTCTCCTTCAATTTTGCTTGAAGGTGGTAATGAAATATATTGCTGGTTTCCTCTCCTAGCATGTTACTGAAAAATTGCCCCAACTAGAAGAGAAAATGCAATCAGTCATCTCGATCTAATTTCTTACTTGATGTAGAAGGAATAAAATGAGTATTTATTAAGTACTTGTTATATGCCAGGAACTGTGCTAAATGTTTTAAATTATGATTATTATTATATACATTATTATTATGTCATTATATAATATTATTGCGTTATATATTATATATTACATAATTAATAATTATTATATAATTTAATCCCTCAACAACCTTGGGAGGTAGATGCCATTATTATTCCTATTTTATAATTGAGGAAACTGAGGCAGACAGAGGTTTAACTGTCTTGCCCTGGGTCACACAGCTAGTAAGTGTCTGAGACTAACTTTGAACTCAGGTCCTCCTGACTCCAGGGCCAGTGCTCTACTCACTGTGCCACCTAGCCGCCCCCCAAATATTATATATTTTTTTTAAAGCAATTGGGGTTAAGTAACTTGCTCAAGATTACACGGCTAGTCATTATTTATGCGTGGGTACTCATTTTCTGAGGCCGGATCTGATCTCGGGTCATCCCAACTCTGAGGCCGACGCTCTTACTCACTGCGCCTCCTAGCCGCCCCTTTAGGGCAATTGGGGTTAAGTAACTTGCCCAAGGTTACACGGCTAGGTTTTTGTTTGTGTGGATCAAGTGTCTGAGGCCGGCTCCGAACTCAGGTCCTTCTGATTCCAGGGCCGGCGCTCTATTCACTGCGCCACCTAGCCGCCCCCAAATATTACATTTTAATACAGACATAGAACTACTTTTGCTTCTGTTTTCCCTAGCAAGAATAATTATCTTCAGCCTAGAAAGACAAGTACCAATCTAGACATAGATGGAGAGAATTTCCTCACCCATAAGCCAGACTCTCAGAAAGAGAAAATGAGAGTTATTATACATAATATTCTACACACACACACAATGTTCTAGAAAGATTTCTAGATTTAAAGTCAGGGGAGCTTTCAGTTTGAATTTTGCTTCAAAATTAGCTATGATTATGACCAAGTGACAACCTCCTGGCCTCAGTTTCCTTATCTGTAAAACGGAGATAAATACACCTTCAATATTTACTTCACAAGACTGTTACAAGATCAAATGATATAATAATATATGTAAAGTGCTACATGTGTCTGTTAATATGCAACTTGTACCATTTTTAAAAATGTAGAATCTAAGTCTCCAAAGAGCCATCAAACAAGATAATATTATCTCAAACGAGATAATATTTGTAAAATGCTTAATACAGTGCCTGGCATATAGGAGGTGCTTATTCCTTCCTCTCCCTTCCCCATCATATTTCACGGCTCACATATTTCTCAGACACCTAGGTGGCCTCGGTGAATAGAGTCAGTATTCTAGCCTGACTTGGAGTCAGGAAGACTCAAGTGCAAATCACCCCACTGTGTGATCTTGGCCAAATTACTTGATTTCTCTCAGGCTCAGTTTTTCCATCTATGGATAGAGGTAATAACGGCACCTACCTCCCATATTCTACACACACACACACACACACACACACACACACACACACACACACACACAGTGCTTTGCAAACATTTAATTGATCTATAAACATTATCAATGTTTCCATTCTTAGTATTATTTCAAGATACTTACAACTTGGACCTGTGACTCTGTGGATATAGGTTGTGCAATAATATCTGCTATAGTGAATAAATGTTCTTTTCCAAACCTACAAAGCAATGAGATTTTAATCAGCAACAGAGAAAGTTATGCAAGACAAAATGACATGTTACATAGCATGTGTGATAAAAGTTAAACCTTTAATTCCTTCTTGTCTTCCAACTGCAAAGAAGTTTGTTCCTTATCAACTTCCCTATGAATGAAGTCCTATTCACACGTAATCTTCTAAGGTTTTGAGTTATCAGAGAGATCATTTATAAGAGAAAAAACATTATTTACTTAAAAATCAATTTTCCCTTTCATTTGAAATTCTGGTTTCCTTTTTCTCTTTGTTTAGCTTTTTTTTCAAGTAGCAAGTTTTTAAAAAATTAATCTTTCTCTCTCACGCCCCCCCAAATGTTCAAAAATAAAAACACAAACAAAACCCTCAATATATAGCTCTATAGTTTGGCTAAAGAAATCCCCAAATCAGTCACATCTGAAAATGTAGATCTCTTTCTTCATTTTAAATTCATCACCTCCCTACCTGGACGTTTAGACTGTCACTTTCCCTCTAAATACAGTGGTTGAAATACTGCTTTGTGCCTCCTGTTCTGAAACCTGACAAAGCTGTTAAAACGTGGAGAGGTATTCAAATCATGCCAAAGACAAGTTATATTCAACCAGTATTAAAATCATTGAATAAAACTTTAGGTCCTAATTTTGTACACTGTATCTGGGAGCTTACTACCAGAATCATTTTAGAATACGTTCTCAGAATTAGTGTCAGGAAAATTGTCATGAACATCATGTAAATTAGTGGGTATTCCTATGTAAAGTACTCAAGCAGGATTTTATGACCCAAATGGTTGGTGGGCTCAGGTCACCCACCTATCTCTGCACAGGTCTCCAAGTATCAGAGACTCTAGACTCCTGGTATACCATTCAAGCCAAATTTTGACACCTCCCTTGTTAATGGAGTCCCTGTCTACCTCCCTACAGCAGAATAAACTTCACTGAGAACACCTAATTTCATGGAAATGAAAAAGACACACCTAATGGAACTGTCTCATGCAGACTGACATCTCTGAATTTTCAAAATAATTCAAGAAAAAAACAATAGCAGGCATAGTTAACAGTTGCCTGAAGTGGGTTTGGGATGCATTAAAAAAGAAAGAGAAACTAGAATGAAATTAATATAATGATACTACAAGTCTCTAGTCTGTCCATCCCATAGCTCAGCACAACTGCTTTATTTTAGAAATAGATATCTGATATCAAAAACTGAATTGTTAGGATATTATGTATAAAAGAAAACAGATCAAAATGTAGTCACTCTTTTTAAAATTGCCCATCAGATGAACAAAACTCTAAACCTCTGCCAATATACCCATGTGAACTGAAGAATTGGAAAAAGTACCTGCATAATTTTGTATTTCCAAAATACATGCTCTGTAGCAACAACTCTTTAACTTATATAGTCTTAGAGAATTGCCTGGGGCAAAGAGAGGCTGAATGACTCTGCCAAGGTCCCACAACCAGTGTCTATCAGTCACAGGACTGGAGTCTAGGTCTTCCTATCTCCAAGGCCAGACCTCTACCCAGTATCTCACTTGGCCTCTCTTAATCATCTGCATAATTAAGAACAAACAAATCTGTCCTGAAGGAAAGGGGATTATTTGGAGGGCTTGAATTAATTTGATTGGCCCTTGTTTTTAATTAAAATTCCCAAATAATTTCTTTCTTCCTTCCTCTTTCTTTCTTTCTTCCTTCCTCTTTCTTTCTTTCTTTCTTTCTTTCTTTCTTTCTTTCTTTCTTTCTTTCTTTCTTTCTTTCTTTCTTTCTTCCTTCCTTCCTTCCTTCCTTCCTTCCTTCCTTCCTTCCTTCCTTCCGCTTTTTGTGGGGGAGAAGGCAGGGCAATTGGGGTTGTGACCTGCCCAAGGTCACATAACTAGTAAGTCTTAAGTGTCTGAGGCCACATTTGAACTCAAGTCCTCTTGACTCCAGAGCTCTATTTACTGTGTCACCTAGCCACCCCCCCAAATAATTTCTCAATTCTCCATTTTACTCCAACAATACAAATTGGAACAGATTGGTAAAATTGTCAACAAGGAAAACAAGCAATATTCCTTTTTTGAAAGAGAGAGACAGAGAAAGAGGTGGGGGGGGGGAGAGAGAGAGAGAGAGAGAGAGAGGAAGTGAAGGAAGGAGAGAGAGAGAATGAGAGAGAGGGAGGGAGGGAGGGAGAGAGAGAGAGAGAGAGAGAGAGAGAGAGAGAGAGAGAGAGAGAGAGAAGGAATTTGGAAGCCTTGGCCAGCAATATTCTCTCCCAGATGAGAAAGAATGACTCACCATTTTCATTAGTAAACTGAACATGCTTTGTCAGTTTGGTTGAGAGAGAATGAGATATTCATTGTTATTGAACATGTCAGTATTTTAAAGTAAATAAAAGTTGTTATGTTGTGACGGCTACTCTAAAGAATATGAGACTCTAGCAATGTTCCTAAATTCCTCTGCCTGGGCCCAAGTAATAGTAATAGACCCTTGAAAGCTAACCACACCTCGACCCCTAGCAGGCCTGGCCCTACAGTGTTTTGAAGCACTGGCAAAAGTCTGTGCTCTGCAGGGCCCTGCTCGGCATAGATCACCCTATAACTATAGCCCAGGGAATGACAAAGGACTGAATCACACAATCAGGTTGGGAGGGAGGTGGGGGAGCTCTGTGGTTCTTTGATGAAGACTAACTAGGCAGACAGATAAAAAGAAGCATTTATTAAAAGTTTACTATGTTCCAGGCTTTGTGCTAAGTGCTGAGAATTCAAATACAAGCAAAAAGATAGTTCCTATCCTCAAGAAACTATGGGGAAGACAGGCCACAAAAGCCTGTGAGGCAAAGATGTAAAAATCCAGTCAGGAGTAGAGCCAGGTTTGAAGTGAGCCTGGCAGGCCTCAGCCCTTCTTCAAATAGAGGTCCCAGGTAGGAACTAACCAAAAGGAGGAGGGGACCACTATGGTAAAGATGGAAAGGTCCAGAGAGTTAAGAGCAGAGCCTGATTGAGGTGATGGGCACTTTCTAAAATGCTGGTCACTGGAGGGGTCCCAAAGGCATAAAATGGAAAAATCCATAGAATCCTGACTCTGGCTCTGCCATAGACAATGCTGAATGCCAAGTACAGCAGGTTCTTCAAATAAGCACCCTAGTTTACTTCACAGTCTAGAAGTAGGCAGAGAGTGGAGAAATAAGCCTTGACCACCTGTCTAAAGAAGAAAGATTCTTTCCAAATCCTTGTTCAGATGAAACTAGAGGAGTTCCCATAAGCTCTGCCTCTTTGCTGAAATTATTTGACACTTCAACAAAGCTTATGAGGTCAGATGCTCATAGACATTCCATTATGCTCCTAAAGACTTATTTACACAACTGTACACATTACATTTCTCTACTGAAGTCTTTTTCCAATGTCTAATGATGGCCCAAAGGTGACCTGGAGTTATCAAAAACTATGTCAGCTGAGCACAGGCTCTAGCAGTTTCTACCAAGCTAAAAAGGCTTAAGAGTATTGCTGTGCACAATGTGGAATGTTGTATAAGGCCCAACCTAGCTAAGAACAGAAAGGCTAGATTCATTAGAACATTAGGCATCATCCTGAAAGTTTTTTTGTGCCATGGTTCCCCTTTGGTAGTCTGGCAAAGCCTACGGAGTCCTTCTCAGAAGGGTGTTTTCAAATGCATCAAAGAAAATACGTAGAATTAAAAAGGAAATCAATTATATAAAACAACAATTTTATTCTTTCTCCTAGTTGAGGCAATTAAGTGGCCCAGTGAATAGAATGCTGCATATAAAGTCAGGAAGTCCTGAGTTTAAATACGGCCACAGATACTTCCTAACTGTGTGACCCTGGGAAAATCACAATTACCTCTGCTATAGTTTTCCTTAACTTTAAAATGGGGGTAATAATAGCCCGGACCTCCCAGGGTTGCTGTCAGGATCAAATGAGATAATATTCAAATATCTCTTATCACAAAGGCTAGCATGTAACAGATGTTAACTAAAGGTTTACTGACTATTGACTGATCCCAGCAATCTTCTTCTTAAAAACCTTTAATGGTTTCCTTTCACCTGCCAAATAAACTATAAATTCCTTTTCCTTAAAGTCCAAACCTTCCACAATTGGACAGCAAACCACACTTGTGGTCCTACACCACCTTACCAATTTCATACATTGTATGTTCCAGCCAAACTAGCCTGTTCTCCAACTTCAGTTTTCATCCTGCCCTCTCCCACCTCAAGGTCTTTGGTTACTTTGTCATTTTTGCATATCTTCATCCTCCCACTGGATTGTTTTTTTCTTGAGAACATGGTCTCTGGCACTGCTATCACTGAATTCCTAGCATTTAGCGTTATTAATATGCCTTGGTCCAGACCTGTAATTTCATTTGTGTAGTAAATTCCTGATGAGAAAACTTCCTTCACCAATGTAGATCAGCAGTTGTTCTGTAATTTACACTCACAGAGAGTTATCTGGAATACTTAAAGATTCAGTAACTTGTTCGGGGCCACAAAGCCCGTATGTGTCAGAGACAGGACTTGAACTCATATCTTCCTGACTCCAGGGCCAGCTATACTAACTCTTGCCTTGCACACAGTATAGTTGCCCAATCAATCTTGAAAGACCACTCTTTGGGGAGACTAGGTGGCACAGTGAATAGAGCACTGGC
>WOXC01007637.1:0-15466 GCA_011680675.1 Gymnobelideus leadbeateri | reverse complement strand
AAAGATTCTCTTAGCTAGAGGTCTTAAAAACAGCCATTACATCTCTATTGTTTGGTCTTCTTTTGGTGGAAATGGCATCCATAGGTTTTCACCTATTGAAACCATTGTAGGCAGGTGTAAAGCACTTTTGCTAAAACAGTAAAAGCAAACCTTCAGCAGTCGGACTAAAGATGTGGAGAGTTGAAGGAACTGTGTGTACAAGAGTGCTTAGAATTCTAGTATTTCGAAGGACTTCTGAGAAATTCATGTATTCACCTTTTTTTCAGAATGCCTATTCTGAGCATGTTTGGTAGAGAAGTTATATATGACCATAACTCTATAGAAACAGGCATTACATGTAAAATCTTTTCTGGGAAAGATTCTCTTAGCTAGATGTCTTTAAAACAGCCATTATATCTCTATTGCTTGCTCTTCTTTTGTCAAAATGGAATCCTTAGGTTTTCACCCATTGAAACCCAAGTAGGCAGGTATAAAGCACTTTTGCTAAAACAATAAAAGCAACCCTTCGGTAGTCTGACAAGATGTTGAGGGTTGAAGGAACTGTGTGTACAACAGTGCTTAGAATTCTAGTATTTCAAAGGACTTCTGAGAAATTCATGTATTCACCTTTTCTTCAGAATGCCTATTCTGAGCATGTTTGGTAGAGAAGGTATATCTGATCAGAACTCTATAGAAACAGGCATTACATGTAACATCTTTTCTGGGAAAGATTCTCTTAGCTAGAGGTCTTAAAAACATCCATTACATGTTTATTGCTTGGTCTTCTTCTGCCGGAAATGGCATCCTAAGATTTTCACCCACTGAAACCAATGTAGGCAGGTATAAAGCACTTTTGCTAAAAGAGTAAAAGCAAACCTTCAGCAGTCTGACTTTAGATGTTGAGGGTTGCAGGAACTGTGTGTAGAACAGTGCTTAGAATTCTTGTATTTTAAAGGACTTCTGAGAAATTCAGGTTTTCACCTTTTTTTCAGTTAGCCTATTCTGAGCATGTTTGGTAGAGAAGGTATATATGACGATATCTCTATAATAACAGGCATTACATGTAACATCTTTTCTGGGAAAGATTCTCTTAGCTAGAGGTCTTAAAAACATCCATTACATGTCTATTGTTTGGTCTTCTTTGTCGGAAATGGCATCCTCAGGTTTTCACCCATTGAAAACAATGTAGGCAGGTATAAAGCACTTTTGCTAAAACATTAAAAGCAAACATGTAGTATTCTGACTTAAGATGTTGAGGGTAATGGACCTGTGTGTACAACAGTGCTTAGAATTCTTGTATTTTAAAGGACTTCTGAGAAATTCAGGTTTTCACCTTTTTTTTTAGTTAGCCTATTCTGAGCATGTTTGGTAGAAAGGTATATCTGACCATATCTCTACAATAACAGGCATTACATTTAGGTTATTTTCTGGGAAAGATTCTCTTAGGTAGAGGTCTTAAAAACAGCCATTACATCTCTATTGCTTGGTATTCTTTTGTTGGAAATGGCATCCTTAGGTTTTCATCCTCTGAAACCAAAGTAGGCAGGTATAAAGCACATTTGCTAAAACAGTAAAAGCAAACCTTCAGCAGTCTGACTAAAGTTGTGGAGAGTTGAACTTTTCTGGAAAAGAATCTCTTAGCTAGAGTTCTTACAAACAACCATAATATCTCTATTGCTTGGCCTTCTTTTGTCAAAATGGCATCCTAAGGTTTTCACCCATTGAAACCAAAGTAGGCAGGTATAAAGCACTTTTGCTAAAAGAGTAAAAGCAAACCTTCAGCAGTCTGACTTTAGATGTTGAAGGTTGAAGGAACTGTGCGTACAACAGTGCTTAGAATTCTGGTATTTCAAAGGACTTCTGAGAAATTCATGTATTCACCTTTTCTTCAGAATGCCTATTCTGAGCATGTTTGGTAGAGAAGGTATATCTGATCAGAACTCTATAGAAACAGGCATTACATGTAACATCTTTTCTGGGAAAGATTCTCTTAGCTAGAGTTCTTAAAAACAACCATTATATCTCTATTGCTTGGCCTTCTTTTGTCAAAATGGCATCCTTTGGTTTTAATACATTGAAACCAATGTAGGCAGGTATAAAGCACTTTTGTTAAAACAGGAAAAGCAAACCTTTAGTTGTCTGACTTAAGATGTTGAGGGTTAATGGAACTGGGTGTAGAACACTGCTTAGAATTCTTGTATTTTAAAGGACTTCTGAGAAATTCAGGTTTTCACCTTTTTTTCAGTTAGCCTATTCTGAGCATGTTTGGTAGAAAGGTATATCTGACCATATCTCTACAACAACAGGCATTACATGTAACATCTTTTCTGCGAAAGATTCTCTTAAGTAGAGGTCTTAAAAACAGCCTTTACTTCTCTATTGCTTTTAAAAACAACCATTATATCTCTATTGCTTGGCCTTCTTTTGTCAAAATGGCATCCTAAGCTTTTCACCCATTGAAACCAAAGTAGGCAGGTATAAAGCACTTTTGCTAAAAGAGTAAAAGCAAACCTTCAGCAGTCTGACTTTAGATGTTGAGGGTTGAAGGAACTGTCTGTAGAACAGTGCTTAGAATTCTTTTATTTTAAAGGACTTCTGAGAAATTCAGGTTTTCACTTTTTTTTCAGTTAGCATATTCTGAGCATGTTTGGTAGAGAAGGTATATCTGACCATAACTCTATAGAAACAGGCATTACATGTAACATCTTTTCTGGGAAAGATTCTCTTAGCTAGAGTTCTTAAAAACAACCATTATATCTCTATTGCTTGGCCTTCTTTTGTCAAAATGGCTCCCTTTGGTTTTCATACATTGAAACCAATGTAGGCAGGTATAAAGCACTTTTGTTAAAACAGTAAAAGCAAACCTTTAGTTGTCTGACTTAAGATGTTGATGGTTAATGGAACTGGGTGTAGAACACTGCTTAGAATTCTTGTATTTTAAAGGACTTCTGAGAAATTCAGGTTTTCACCTTTTTTTCAGTTAGCCTATTCTGAGCATATTTGGTAGAAAGGTATATCTGACCATATCTCTACAATAACAGGCATTACATGTAACATCTTTTCTGCGAAAGATTCTCTTAAGTAGAGGTCTTAAAAACAGCCTTTACTTCTCTATTGCTTGGTCTTCGTTTGTTGGAAATGGCATCCTTAAGTTTTCACCCATTGAAAACAATGTAGGCAGGTATAAAGCACTTTTGCTAAAACATTAAAAGCAAACATGTAGTAGTCTGACTTAAGATGTTGAGGGTTGATGGAACTGTGTGTACAACAGTGCTTAGAATTCTTGTATTTTAAAGGACTTCTGAGAAATTCAGGTTTTCACCTTTTTTTTCAGTTAGCGTATTCTGAGCATGTTTGGTAGAAAGGTATATCTGACCATATCTCTACAAGAACAGGCATTACATGTAACATCTTTTCGGGGAAAGATTCTCTTAGCTAGAGGTCTTAAAAACAGCCATTACATCTCTATTGTTTGGTCTTCTTTTGTTGGACATGGCATCCATAGGTTTTCACCCATTGAAACCAATGTAGGCAGGTGTAAAGCACTTTTGCTAAAACAGTAAAAGCAAACCTTCAGCAGTCGGACTAAAGATGTTGTGGGTTGGAGGAACTCTGTGTACAACAGTGCTTAGAATTCTAGTATTTCCAAGGACTTCTGAAAAATTCATGTATTCACCTTTTCTTCAGAATGCCTATTCTGAGCATGTTTGGTAGAGAAGGTATATCTGACCAGAACTCTATAGAAACAGGCATTACATGTAACATCTTTTCTGGGAAAGATTCTCTTAGCTAGAGGTCTTAAAAACATCCATTACATGTCTATTGCTTGGTCTTCTGCCGGAAATGGCATCCTAATATTTTCACCCTTTGAAACTAATGTAGGAACGTATAAGGCACTTTTGCTAAAAGAGTAAAAGGAAACCTTCAGCAGTCTGACTTAAGATGTTGAGGGTGGAAGGAACTGGGTGTACAACAGTGCTTAGAATTCTTATATTTTAAAGGACTTCTGAGAAATTCAGGTTTTCACCTTTTTTTTCAGTTAGCCTATTCTGAGCATGTTTGGTAAATAGATATATCTGACCATATCTCTACAATAACAGGCATTACATGTAACATCTTTTCTGGGATAGATTCTCTTAGCTAGAGGTCTTAAAAACATCCTTTTCATGTCTATTGTTTGGTCTTCTGTCGGAAATGGCATCCTAAGGTTTTCACCCATTGAAAACAATGTAGGCAGGTATAAAGCACTTTTGCTAAAACATTAAAAGCAAACATGTAGTATTCTGACTTAAGATGTTAAGGGTAATGGACCTGTGTGTACAACAGTGCTTAGAATTCCTGTATTTTAAAGGACTTCTGAGAAATTCAGGTTTTCACCTTTTTTTTTAGTTAGCGTATTCTGAGCATGTTTGGTAGAAAGGTATATCTGACCATATCTCTACAATAACAGGCATTACATGTAACATCTTTTCAGGGAAAGATTCTCTTAGCTAGAGGTCTTAAAAACAGCCATTACATGTCTATTGTTTGGTCTTCTTCTCTCGGAAATGGCATCCTTAGGTTTTTACATATTGAAACCAATGTAGGCAGGTATAAAGCACTTTTGCTAAAACAATAAAAGCAAACCTTCAGCAGTCGGACTAAAGATGTGGAGAGTTGAAGGAACTTTGTCTACAACAGTGGTTAGAATTCTAGTATTTCAAAGGACTTCTGAGAAATTCATGTATTCACCTTTTTTTCAGAATGCCTATTCTGAGCATGTTTGGTAGAGAAGGTATATATGACCATAACTCTATAGAAACAGGCATTACATGTAACTTCTTTTCTGGGAAAGATTCTCTTAACTAGAGTTCTTTAAAACATCCATTAAATCTCTATTCCTTGGTCTTCGTTTGTCAGAAATGGCATCCTAAGGTTTTCACCCTTGAAACCAATGTAGGCAGGTATAAAGCACTTTTTCTAAAACAGTAAAAGGAAACCTTCAGCTTTCTGACTAAAGATGTTCAGGGTTGAAGGAACTGAGTGTACAATAGTGCTTAGAATTCTTGTGTTTTAAAGGACTTCTGAGAAATTCAGGTTTTCACCTTTTTTTCAGTTAGACGAATCTGAGCATGTTTGGTAGAAAGGTATATCTGACCATATCTCCACAATAACAGGCATTACATTTAGGTTATTTTCTGGGAAAGATTCTCTTAGGTAGAGGTCTTAAAAACAGCCATTACATCTCTATTGCTTGGTATTCTTTTGTTGGAAATGGCATCCTTAGGTTTTCATCCTCTGAAACCAATGTAGGCAGGTATAAAGCACTTTTGATAAAACAGGAAAAGCAAACCTTCAGCAGTCTGACTAAAGATGTGGAGAGTTGAAGGAACTTGGTCTACAACAGTGCTTAGAATTCTAGTATTTCAAAGGACTTCTGAGAAATTCATGTATTCACCTTTTTTTCAGAATGCCTATTCTGAGCATGTTTGGTAGAGAAGATATATATGACCATAACTCTATAGAAACAGGCATTACAAGTAACTTGTTTTCTGGGAAAGATTGTCTTAACTAGACTTCTTAAAAACATCCATTAAATCTCTATTGCTTGGTCTTCGTTTGTTGGAAATGGCATCCTAAGGTTTTTCACCTATTGAAACCAATGTAGGCAGGTATAAAGCACTTTTGCTAAAACATTAAAAGCAAACCTTCAGCTGGATGAATAAAGATGTTGAGGGTTGAAAGAACTGTGTGTACAACAGTGCTTACAATTCTTGTATTTTAAAGGACTTCTGAGAAATTCAGGTTTTCACCTTTTTTTCAGTTAGCCTATTCTGAGCATGTTTGGCAGAAAGGTATATCTGACCATATCTCGACAATAAGAGGCATTACATATAACATCTTTTCTGGGAAAGATTCTCTTAGATAGAGGTCTTAAAAACAGACATTACATCTCTATTGCTTGCTCTTCTTTTGTTGGAAATGGCAGCCTTAGTTTTTCACCCATTGAAACCAAGGTAGGCAGGTATAAAGCACTTTTGATAAAACAGGAAAAGCAAACCGTCAGCAGTCTGACTAAAGATGTGGAGAGTTGAAGGAACTTGGTCTACAACAGTGGTTAGAATTCTAGTATTTCAAAGGACTTCTGAGAAATTCATGTATTCACCTTTTTTTCAGAATGCCTATTCTGAGCATGTTTGGTAGAGAAGCTATATATGACCATAACTCTATAGAAACAGGCATTACAAGTAACTTGTTTTCTGGGAATGATTGTCTTAACTAGACTTCTTAAAAACATCCATTAAATCTCTATTGCTTGGTCTTCGTTTGTTGGAAATGGCATCATTAGGTTTTCACCCATTGAATCCAATGTAGGCAGGTATAAAGCACTTTTGATAAAACAGGAAAAGCAAACCTTCAGCAGTCTGACTAAAGATGTGGAGAGTTGAAGGAACTTGGTCTACAACAGTGCTTAGAATTCTAGTATTTCAAAGGACTTCTGAGAAATTCATGTATTCACCTTTTTTTCAGAATACCTATTCTGAGCATGTTTGGTAGAGAAGGTATATATTACCATAACTCTATAGAAACAGGCATTACAAGTAACTTGTTTTCTGGGAATGATTGTCTTAACTAGACTTCTTAAAAACATCCATTAAATCTCTATTGCTTGGTCTTCGTTTGTTGGAAATGGCATCATTAGGCTTTCACCCATTGAATCCAATGTAGGCAGGTATAAAGCACTTTTGCTAAAACAGTAAAAGCAAACCTTCAGCTGTCGGACTAAAGATGTGGAGAGTTGAAGTAACTGTGTGTACAACAGTGCTTACAATTCTAGTATTTCAAAGGACTTCTGAGAAATTCATGTAGTCACCTTTTTTTCAGAATGCCTATTCTGAGCATGTTTGGTAGAGAAAGTATATATGACCATAACTCTATAGAAACAGGCATTACATGTAAAATGTTTTCTGGGAAAGATTGTCTTAACTAGATTTCTTAAAAACATCCATTAAATCTCTATTGTTTGGTCTTCGTTTGTTGGAAATGGCATCCTTAGGTTTTCACCCATTGAAATCAATGTAGGCAGGTATAAAGCACTTTTGATAAAACATTAAAAGCAAACCTTCAGCAGTATGAATAAAGATGTTGAGAGTTGAAGGAACTTTGTGTAGAACAGGGCTTAGAATTCTAGTATTTCAAAGGACTTCTGAGAAATTCATGTATTCACCTTTTTTTCAGAATGCCTATTCTGAGCATGTTTGGTAGAGAAGCTATATATGACCATAACTCTATAGAAACAGGCATTACAAGTAACTTGTTTTCTGGGAATGATTGTCTTAACTAGACTTCTTAAAAACATCCATTAAATCTCTATTGCTTGGTCTTCGTTTGTTGGAAATGGCATCATTAGGTTTTCACCCATTGAATCCAATGTAGGCAGGTATAAAGCACTTTTGCCAAAACAGTAAAAGCAAACCTTCAGCAGTCTGACTAAAGATGTGGAGAGTTGAAGGAACTTGGTCTACAACAGTGGTTAGAATTCTAGTATTTCAAAGGACTTCTGAGAAATTCATGTATTCACCTTTTTTTCAGAATGCCTATTCTGAGCATGTTTGGTAGAGAAGGTATATATGACCATAACTCTATAGAAACAGGCATTACAAGTAACTTGTTTTCTGGGAATGATTGTCTTAACTAGACTTCTTAAAAACATCCATTAAATCTCTATTGCTTGGTCTTCGTTTGTTGGAAATGGCATCATTAGGTTTTCACCCATTGAATCCAATGTAGGCAGGTATAAAGCACTTTTGCTAAAACAGTAAAAGCAAACCTTCAGCAGTCGGACTAAAGATGTGGAGAGTTGAAGTAACTGTGTGTACAACAGTGCTTACAATTCTAGTATTTCAAAGGACTTCTGAGAAATTCATGTAGTCACCTTTTTTTCAGAATGCCTATTCTGAGCATGTTTGGTAGAGAAAGTATATATGACCATAACTCTATAGAAACAGGCATTACATGTAAAATGTTTTCTGGGAAAGATTGTCTTAACTAGATTTCTTAAAAACATCCATTAAATCTCTATTGTTTGGTCTTCGTTTGTTGGAAATGGCATCCTTCGGTTTTCACCCATTGAAATCAATGTAGGCAGGTATAAAGCACTTTTGATAAAACATTAAAAGCAAACCTTCAGCAGTATGAATAAAGATGTTGAGGGTTGAAGGAACTGTGTGTAGAACAGGGCTTAGAATTCTAGTATTTCAAAGGACTTCTGAGAAATTCATGTATTCACCTTTTTTTCAGAATGCCTATCCTGAGCATGTTTGGTAGAGAAGGTATATATGACCATAACTCTATAGAAACAGGCATTACATGTAAATTCTTTTCTGGGAAAGATTCTCTTAACTAGAGTTCTTTAAAACATCCATTAAATCTCTATTGCTTGGTCTTCGTTTGTCAGAAATGGCATCCTAAGTTTTTCACACTTTGAAACCAATGTAGGCAGGTATAAAGCACTTTTGCTAAAACAGTAAAAGGAAACCTTCAGCTTTCTGACTAAAGATGTTCAGGGTTGAAGGAACTGCGTGTACAATAGTGCTTAGAATTCTTGTATTTTAAAGGACTTCTGAGAAATTCAGGTTTTCACCTTTTTTTCAGTTAGCCTATTCGGAGCATGTTTGGTAGAAAGGTATATCTGACCATATCTCGACAATAACAAGCATTACATTTAGCTTATTTTCTGGGAAAGATTCTCTTAGCTAGAGGTCTTAAAAACAGCCATTATATCTCTATTGCTTGCTCTTCTTTTGTTGGAAATGGAAGCCTTAGTTTTTCACCCATTGAAACCAAGTTAGGCAAGTATAAAGCACTTTTGATAAAACAGGAAAAGCAAACCTTCAGCAGTCTGACTAAAGATGTGGAGAGTTGAAGGAACATGGTCTACAACAGTGGTTAGAATTCTAGTATTTCAAAGGACTTCTGAGAAATTCATGTATTCACCTTTTTTTCAGAAGGCCTATTCTGAGCATGTTTGGTAGAGAAGCTATATATGACCATAACTCTATAGAAACAGGCATTACAAGTAACTTGTTTTCTGGGAATGATTGTCTTAACTAGACTTCTTAAAAACATCCATTAAATCTCTATTGCTTGGTCTTCGTTTGTTGGAAATGGCATCATTAGGTTTTCACCCATTGAATCCAATGTAGGCAGGTATAAAGCACTTTTGCTAAAACAGTAAAAGCAAACCTTCAGCAGTCGGACTAAAGATGTGGAGAGTTGAAGTAACTGTGTGTACAACAGTGCTTACAATTCTAGTATTTCAAAGGACTTCTGAGAAATTCAGATTTTCACCTTTTTTTCAGTTAGCCTAATCTGAGCATGTTTGGTAGAAAGGTATATCTGACCATATCTCCACAATAACAGGCATTACATTTAGGTTATTTTCTGGGAAAGATTCTCTTAGGTAGAGGTCTTAAAAACAGCCATTACATCTCTATTGCTTGGTATTCTTTTGTTGGAAATGGCATCCTTAGGTTTTCATCCTCTGAAACCAATGTAGGCAGGCATAAAGCACTTTTGCTAAAACAGTAAAAGCAAACCTTCAGCAGTCTGACTAAAGATGTGGAGAGTTGAAGGAACTTGGTCTACAACAGTGCTTAGAATTCTAGTATTTCAAAGGACTTCTGAGAAATTCATGTATTCACCTTTTTTTCAGAATGCCTATTCTGAGCATGTTTGGTAGAGAAGGTATATATGACCATAACTCTATAGAAACAGGCATTACAAGTAACTTGTTTTCTGGGAATGATTGTCTTAACTAGACTTCTTAAAAACATCCATTAAATCTCTATTGCTTGGTCTTCGTTTGTTGGAAATGGCATCATTAGGTTTTCACCCATTGAATCCAATGTAGGCAGGTATAAAGCACTTTTGCTAAAACATTAAAAGCAAACCTTCAGCAGTATGAATAAAGATGTTGAGGGTTGAAGGAACTGTGTGTACAACAGTGCTTACAATTCTAGTATTTCAAAGGACTTCTGAGAAATTCATGTAGTCACCTTTTTTTCAGAATGCCTATTCTGAGCATGTTTGGTAGAGAAGGTATATATGACCATAACTCTATAGAAACAGGCATTACATGTAACTTGTTTTCTGGGAAAGATTGTCTTAACTAGATTTCTTAAAAACATCCATTAAATCTCTATTGTTTGGTCTTCGTTTGTTGGAAATGGCATCTTAAGGTTTTTCACCTATTGAAACCAATGTAGGCAGGTATAAAGCACTTTTGCTAAAACATTAAAAGCAAACCTTCAGCTGGATGAATAAAGATGTTGAGGGTTGAAAGAACTGTGTGTACAACAGTGCTTACAATTCTTGTATTTTAAAGGACTTCTGAGAAATTCAGGTTTTCACCTTTTTTTCAGTTAGCCTATTCTGAGCATGTTTGGCAGAAAGGTATATCTGACCATATCTCGACAATAAGAGGCATTACATATAACATCTTTTCTGGGAAAGATTCTCTTAGATAGAGGTCTTAAAAAAAGCCATTACATCTCTATTCCTTGCTCTTCTTTTGTTGGAAATGGCAGCCTTAGTTTTTCACCCATTGAAACCAAGGTAGGCAGGTATAAAGCACTTTTGATAAAAGAGGAAAAGCAAACCTTCAGCAGTCTGACTAAAGATGTGGAGAGTTGAAGGAACTTGGTCTACAACAGTGGTTAGAATTCTAGTATTTCAAAGGACTTCTGAGAAATTCATGTATTCACCTTTTTTTCAGAATACCTATTCTGAGCATGTTTGGTAGAGAAGGTATATATGACCATAACTCTATAGAAACAGGCATTACAAGTAACTTGTTTTCTGGGAATGATTGTCTTAACTAGACTTCTTAAAAACATCCATTAAATCTCTATTGCTTGGTCTTCGTTTGTTGGAAATGGCATCATTAGGTTTTCACCCATTGAATCCAATGTAGGCAGGTATAAAGCACTTTTGCTAAAACATTAAAAGCAAAAATTCAGCAGTATGAATAAAGATGTTGAGGGTTGAAGGAACTGTGTGTACAACAGTTCTTACAATTCTAGTATTTCAAAGGACTTCTGAGAAATTCATGTAGTCACCTTTTTTTCAGAATGCCTATTCTGAGCATGTTTGGTAGAGAAGCTATATATGACCATAACTCTATAGAAACAGGCATTACAAGTAACTTGTTTTCTGGGAATGATTGTCTTAACTAGACTTCTTAAAAACATCCATTAAACCTCTATTGCTTGGTCTTCGTTTGTTGGAAATGGCATCATTAGGTTTTCACCCATTGAATCGAATGTAGGCAGGTATAAAGCACTTTTGCTAAAACAGTAAAAGCAAACCTTCAGCAGTCTGACTAAAGTTGTGGAGAGTTGAAGGAACTTTGTGTCTGACAGTGCTTAGAATTCTAGTATTTCAAAGGACTTCTGAGAAATTCATGTATTCACCTTTTTTTCAGAATGCCTATTCTGAGCAAGTTTGGTAGAGAAGGTATATATGACTATAAATCTATAGAAACAGTCATTACATGTAACATCTATTCTGGGAAAGATTCTCTTAGCTAGAGGACTTAATAACCGCCATTACATCTCTATTGTTTGGTCTTCGTTTGTTGGAAATGGCATCCTTAGGTTTTCACCCATTGAAACCAATGTAGGCAGGTATAAAGCACTTTTGATAAAACAGGAAAAGCAAACCTTCAGCAGTTTGACTTTAGATGTTGAGGGTTGAAGGAACTGTGTGTAGAACAGTGCTTAGAATTCTAGTATTTCAAAGGACTTCTGAGAAATTCATGTATTCACCTTTTTTTCAGAATGCCTATTCTGAGCATGTTTGGTAGAGAAGCTATATATGACCATAACTCTATAGAAACAGGCATTACATGTAACTTCTTTTCTGGGAAAGATTCTCTTAACTAGAGTTCTTTAAAACATCCATTAAATCTCTATTGCTTGGTCTTCGTTTGTTAGAAATGGCATCCTAAGGTTTTCACCCTTTGAAACCAATGTAGGCAGGTATAAAGCACTTTTGCTAAAACAGTAAAAGCAAACCTTCAGCTTTCTGACTAAAGATGTTCAGGGTTGAAGGAACTGCGTGTACAATAGTGCTTAGAATTCTTGTATTTTAAAGGACTTCTGAGAAATTCAGGTTTTCACCTTTTTTTCAGTTAGCCTAATCTGAGCATGTTTGGTAGAAAGGTATATCTGACCATATCTCCACAATAACAGGCATTACATTTAGGTTATTTTCTGGGAAAGATTCTCTTAGGTAGAGGTCTTAAAAACAGCCATTACATCTCTATTGCTTGGTATTCTTTTGTTGGAAATGGCATCCTTAGGTTTTCATCCTCTGAAACCAATGTAGGCAGGTATAAAGCACTTTTGCTAAAACAGTAAAAGCAAACCTTCAGCAGTCTGACTAAAGATGTGGAGAGTTGAAGGAACTTGGTCTACAACAGTGGTTAGAATTCTAGTATTTCAAAGGACTTCTGAGAAATTCATGTATTCACCTTTTTTTCAGAATGCCTATTCTGAGCATGTTTGGTAGAGAAGGTATATATGACCATAACTCTATAGAAACAGGCATTACAAGTAACTTCTTTTCTGGGAATGATTGTCTTAACTAGACTTCTTAAAAACATCCATTAAATCTCTATTGCTTGGTCTTCGTTTGTTGGAAATGGCATCATTAGGTTTTCACCCATTGAATCCAATGTAGGCAGGTATAAAGTACTTTTGCTAAAACAGAAAAAGCAAACCTTCAGCAGTCGGACTAAAGATGTGGAGAGTTGAAGTAACTGTGTGTACAACAGTGCTTAGAATTCTAGTATTTCAAAGGACTTCTGAGAAATTCATGTATTCACCTTTTTTTCAGAATGCCTATCCTGAGCATGTTTGGTAGAGAAGGTATATATGACCATAACTCTATAGAAACAGGCATTACATGTAAATTCTTTTCTGGGAAAGATTCTCTTAACTAGAGTTCTTTAAAACATCCATTAAATCTCTATTGCTTGGTCTTCGTTTGTCAGAAATGGCATCCTAAGTTTTCACTTTGAAACCAATGTAGGCAGGTATAAAGCACTTTTGCTAAAACAGTAAAAGGAAACCTTCAGCTTTCTGACTAAAGATGTTCAGGGTTGAAGGAACTACGTGTACAATAGTGCTTAGAATTCTTGTATTTTAAAGGACTTCTGAGAAATTCAGGTTTTCACCTTTTTTTCAGTTAGCCTATTCGGAGCATGTTTGGTGGAAAGGTATATCTGACCATATCTCGACAATAGCAAGCATTACATTTAGCATATTTTCTGGGAAAGATTCTCTTAGCTAGAGGACTTAATAACCGCCATTACATCTCTATTGCTTGCTCTTCTTTTGTTGGAAATGGCATCCTTAGGTTTTCACCCATTGAAACCAATGTAGGCAGGTATAAAGCACTTTTGATAAAACAGTAAAAGCAAACCTTCAGCAGTCTGAATAAAGATGTGGAGAGTTGAAGGAACTTGGTCGACAACAGTGCTTAGAATTCTAGTATTTCAAAGGACTTCTGAGAAATTCATGTATGCACCTTTTCTTCAGAATGCCTATTCTGAGCATGTTTGGTAGAGAAGGTATATATGACCATAACTCTATAGAAACAGGCATTACATGTAACTTGTTTTCTGGGAAAGATTGTCTTAACTAGATTTCTTAAAAACATCCATTAAATCTCTATTGTTTGGTCTTCGTTTGTTGGAAATGGCATCTTAAGTTTTTTCACCTATTGAAACCAATGTAGGCAGGTATAAAGCACTTTTGCTAAAACATTAAAAGCAAACCTTCAGCTGGATGAATAAAGATGTTGAGGGTTGAAAGAACTGTGTGTACAACAGTGCTTACAATTCTTGTATTTTAAAGGACTTCTGAGAAATTCAGGTTTTCACCTTTTTTTCAGTTAGCCTATTCTGAGCATGTTTGGCAGAAAGGTATATCTGACCATATCTCGACAATAAGAGGCATTACATATAAAATCTTTTCTGGGAAAGATTCTCTTAAATAGAGGTCTTAAAAACAGGCATTACATCTCTATTGCTTGCTCTTCTTTTGTTGGAAATGGCAGCCTTAGTTTTTCACCCATTGAAACCAAGGTAGGCAGGTATAAAGCACTTTTGATAAAACAGGAAAAGCAAACCTTCAGCAGTCTGACTAAAGATGTGGAGAGTTGAAGGAACTTGGTCTACAACAGTGCTTAGAATTCTAGTATTTCAAAGGACTTCTGAGAAATTCATGTATTCACCTTTTTTTCAGAATGCCTATTCTGAGCATGTTTGGTAGAGAAGCTATATATGACCATAACTCTATAGAAACAGGCATTACAAGTAACTTGTTTTCTGGGAATGATTGTCTTAACTAGACTTCTTAAAAACATCCATTAAATCTCTATTGCTTGGTCTTCGTTTGTTGGAAATGGCATCATTAGGTTTTCACCCATTGAATCCAATGTAGGCAGGTATAAAGCACTTTTGCTAAAACATTAAAAGCAAAAATTCAGCAGTTGAATAAAGATGTTGAGAGTTGAAGTAACTGTGTGTAAAACAGTGCTTACAATTCTACTATTTCAAAGGACTTCTGAGAAATTCATGTAGTCACCTTTTTTCAGAATGCCTATTCTGAGCATGTTTGGTAGAGAATGTATATATGACCATAACTCTATAGAAACAGGCATTACATGTAACTTGTTTTCTGGGAAAGATTGTCTTAACTAGATTTCTTAAAAAAATCCATTAAATCTCTATTGTTTGGTCTTCGTTTTTTGGAAATGGCATCCTAAGGTTTTTCACCTATTGAAACCAATGTTGGCAGGTATAAAGCACTTTTGCTAAAACATAAAAGCAAACCTTCAGCAGTATGAATAAAGATGTTGAGGGTTGAAGGAACTGTGTGTACAACAGTGCTTAGAATTCTTGTATTTTAAAGGACTTCTGAGAAATTCAGATTTTTACCTTTTTTTCAGTTAGCTTATTCTGAGCATGTTTGGTAGAAAGCTATATCTGACCATATCTCTACAATAACAGGCATTACATGTAACTTCTTTTCTGGGAAAGATTCTCTTAGCTGGAGGTCTTAAAAACAGCCATTACATCTGTATTGCTTTGTCTTCTTTTGTTGGAAATTGCATCCTTCGGTTTTCACCCATTGAAATCAATGTAGGTAGGTATAAAGCACTTTTGATGAAACATTAAAAGCAAACCTTCAGCAGTATGAATAAAGATGTTGAGGGTTGAAGGAACTGTGTGTAGAACAGGGCTTAGAATTCTAGTATTTCAAATGACTTCTGAGAAATTCATGTATTCACCTTTTTTTCAGAATGCCTATCCTGAGCATGTTTGGTAGAGAAGGTATATATGACCATAACTCTAAAGAAACAGCCATTACATGTAAAATCTTTTCTGGGAAAGATTCTCTTAACTAGAGTTCTTTAAAACATCCATTAAATCTCTATT